>JAIUZE010019705.1:0-25609 GCA_022085475.1 Heliosperma pusillum
TGTGCTAACATCGTACCAACCTACTCTTGAACCTCGTCATATTCTTAACAATCAAGAATAAAACATCTTTCCTATAGCTCCCACTCACATTCATGAATCTCTACTTAGACAAGTAGATTAGAATTATTATGAAGACTATTCTTCATTTCATTCATGGTTTTACCTTCAAAAAGGATAAACCTTTCATGAAGTGTCTACGGCATTTGGTTATTCACGATTTCAAATAAATCGATTAACCTAGTCATCCCAACTGATTTGGCCTCTTTTGAGGTAAGCCTCGATAAGGAGCATTATGACGTCATACGAAAAATAATAAATATTTTCTTTGGAGCAAAAAGATTGATGCACCATTGTAATAAGAAGACGTCACTAAAACAAAATCAAAACGTTTTTGACTAAGTGTGACTTATTCATATACTCTTTATAAGAGAGATTTGCAATGGTGAATATGAGGATCAAAAAAGAAAAAAATCATTTTGTTATTAGCTAAAGTGGTTAAAACGGAGATCGCAATCAAAATGCTACCGTATAAATTAATGGAAACTCCTTTCCCCGATTGAACGGATTTACAAGTTTGTAGAAGGATAAAATATTTGTCATTTGCGCGCATTAAATAAATATCAACAGAAAATAAACATTCATTGCTTATATATAATACACTTGTAAAACAATTTTAACAAGTCAAGCATTTATATAATGACCCCTCACTAAATTATATAAATGATTCCAAGACCCATCTTTAGACAAAACTAGTCATCGTATGCTACCTTTATCTAAAAATGGTAAGTCAATACTTGACTAATTCTACCCTTAGAACTCTTGGTTGACGTATTTCAATTTTAACTTGTGATCGTATCACCCTACTTACCCGAGGTAAAAAGGGACCCACGAGCGTGGTAACCCTAATGAACACGGGATTCATAGGTGTTACTAATTGGTAAGGCTAATCCCAATTTTTTTAAGTCATGTGAGAGGTTTTGTCAATTTAGTTATTAATTCCCTATAAGCGAACTAAGTCGGTGAATTTTGAATAATTTTGAATTGACAATCGAGAAATAAAAATGCATGTTGGCGATTTTGGCATGAGCGGAAAATATAAAGCAAGCAAATAATAAATCTTAGTATGGCCACCTAGCTAATCCAATTAACTAGACGATTACAAAATCAGAAACCAACTCCTTGGCCCCTTGCCTCTTCTCGGTACAAGCTCCAAAAAGGCACCGTCTTTTGGAACACCGACTTCGAGAATCTCCGTCTTAATAATAATTAATTACAAAAAGATACAAATAAAATTCCTATAATAAATTTGATCTAGAAAATGAAATCAAATTATTACAAATGGCGATACGAGATTGCAAATAAAATTACAACTGAATCGGTATTCCCTTACAATTCGGGTAATACCGATTAAAATAATCTAGGCCCTACTAGGTACAACTTGCATTAAAAATTAAATAAATGACATTCATTCATTCAACAATAACAACATAAATAAAATGCTTTAAAAATCATACCAAAATCGCCCTTAATACTTATCATGCTCATTCTAGCTCGGTTTTATGGATTTTATCGATTTTTAACCATTAAAAATCAATAATCAACACTTAAATCGTATTTAAGCTCAAAATAATTATCTAAAATGATTTAGAACTCAAAGTTAGTCCTCAATAATTTTATTTATATTTAATTAGTTTGAATTGATCGTATTTGCTAAATATAGAGGTTTAATCATAACATTTATGAAATAAACCCAAAATAAAATATAAAACTCATACAAATTTGAAACCAAAAATTTTGTACATTCTGGAACATTTCCAGGAACTATAAAAACCAGAAAAATTTGCCCAAAATTTTAAATAAATTTTATGAACAAATAACTTAATATTCAACAGTTTTATCAAATAAAAACCATTAAATATAGTAAAACAGTGAAAAAAATTATAAAATTTCACCAAGATGATATGAATCAGATTATAAAATGTATAAAAAAATTACAACACCAGAAAAGGACGTTTCATTTTTATGAACATAATAATATCACTTTATTGACTTTTATCTCATAAAAATCAATAATCATGCAAACCTTAATTAAAAGTCATGAAATTTTACATACAATATTTAAAACATGCATGTGAGATCATATACAACTTTCAAGATCAGAATCAACATGAAACTATTTTTAGTTAACTTTTAACATAAAAATGCATATTAATCATGATTTAAAGGCCATAAATCAAAATAAATAGAAAATCAATCCCTAAAATCACCAAATTTGACCACAACCATTTTGAGGTCAGTAGGTATGCATGAAAATAAAAAATTTCATGTAAACCAATTTTTAACACAAATTGTTAATTTTACCCAAGTTATCGTATAACTCGATTTTAATGCTTAAAATCAACATGCATGTAACAATTGAGCTCTGATACCACATGAAAGTCATAGAACTCTAATTATACTCTTCTAATCAGTTCATCAAATTACATTAACTTAATGATTTAGGATCTACTTATCATGCATGCAAATATAAAGAAAAGAAAAGATAAGACGAAAATATCCTTACATTCGGAATTTTCGGTTCAATATGGGCACAATAAGAACTCATTCTTATTGTTCTTGAAAATGAAATTAATGGATGATCCTCCATAAAAAAACCTCCAAAGTAGAAGGTCTCCTTTTTGTTGCACCCAAGAATCAACCCAAATAATCTCAACTTATTATTAACTAGATAATAAGTAAGACATTATACTAATAATATTATTGTATTATTAAACTAGTAATATGGAATGAATATTAGTTTGCATATGAGTTTTAGAGAGTTTTTGAGTTAGAAAGAGATGTAAGAATAAAACACAAAAATGAAGTAATAGAAAAATGAACAACAGTTGTCCCATTTTATAGACTCTTGGCCAGCACTACCAAGCCATGTATGGCTTTTATTTTGCTTATTTTATTCACATGCAAATGTCTTGACTGTTGGTAGTAATTGTAATGATAATGGTGTCATAACATAAGGTGAAGTGTAGGATTAGATGAGAACAATCATCATTGATCTCCACTAACAATATATCCGGCCTCCACATGTGTTATGTGGTCTATTTTGATTTTTGATATTTGTCCCACAAATACTTATAATCATATGCTAAAATCTCTTATATAATTAAGTGTTAATTTGATCATATAACAATTATATGAGTCAAATTAATAATCAATATACACTCAACTTTTAAGTGATATTTTACCATTATATCAATATATAATGGGCCCTACAATTTCCAGTTAATTTATTTTACAACTCTTTGTAAATATAATTAACTAATTACCTCTATCTCAAAATATATGCATAACCTCAACTTATTTAATGAATTAAAGATTAATCACTAAATAATATCTTATTTAATCGTATTAAAATTAGACGTAAAATTTATCCAGTCAGTTATCGTATAATTGACTAATAAACTTAAGTGGAATGAGTTCATAACTCAATTTCCAATAAATAACTCTCGTAACTAAGCGTACATATCAAATATATGTAATGCGCTAATTAACTGTATCATATACAAATAATTAGTATTCTATTTGGGTCTTATCTTATAGGTGTGACCTAAAGGGATCAGTTGATCACCGCCGTCATACGACAATAACGTCAAACTCTAGTCAGCCGAGCGTTACCGATTTATGTTAATCAACTGACGTGGAGTATCAAAATATACTAATCATGCCACGTATATTCCAAATGAGATTTATTATATAAATACACTATTGTGGAGGACACTTACTCCAACATTTCTATCTATACAAAAATCACCTTTCAAACACAATTGAGTTTACGAGCGAATCCGCGAGAATCCGTCTGATTTGTCTTGCAAGATTAAAAGGTAATTGGTCTGGTCGAATACGGTATCATGTAACATCTCGTGATTTGAGCTGCGTTTTCTATTGTCCGTGCCTTTGAATTGGTTTTATTGGTACAACTTGTTCATTACTTTGTTATAGATATGGATGACTCGGAATTTGTATGTGCATAAACTTTAGCTCAGAGATTGTTCATTTCACCATTTGTATGATTGTCCTTGTGTGTTGGTTAGTGCTTTGCTTAAGGACAAGCAAAGTTTTCGTTTCGGGGAGTTTGATGACTACTATTTATATGCATGTTTTCTGCCTCCCTTAATTAGATACATATAAGAGTCGATTTATCGTCTTTCCTTACTTATTTCTAAGCTATTTAGCTAGAATGTCAATTATGTCGCTTCTACTATGTTTTAATGCAGATCGATTGTATTTGAAGCTCTTTGAGTCAATATGGAGCATGGCGAAATCAGATCATAGAAGGCTTCGCACGGGAATCAAGAGCATTGGAGAAGAAATAAGAAACAAACGAAAAATGGAGTGTTTTTTAAGGATGCTCGATCGAGCAAGAGTACTCTGCTCGATCGATTCGTGATGACATCATGCTTGATCGAGTTTCCTAACTAGGTTTTTACTTAATTAGTATGTTATTATAAAAGGAAAACTCATCTTTCATAATTAGGTATGCATTATTATCATAGAAACACCTTAGAGACTCTAGTTTTATTAGCTTTGCTACTTGATTGATGCATCTAGATTATTTCCTTCAGTTCAAAATTGTAATCGGTACTTTGACTAATCTTCTTCCGTCAGTAATTATTAAATCGTTAGTTATTCTTTGTTCAATCTTTTATTCAATGTTAATGACAACACCAAAATGTGTCGTGTTTAGTATTGTTTATTAGGTCCGTTTAATATACTTTTTACGGGTCGTTAGCATCATTTTATGCTAACCTTAGTCCTTGTAGTAATGTTGTTATTTGGTATTTTTAAGTCAAGTTTTAGAGTCAAGCCCGGAAGTCAACTAAAGTCAAAGTCAAACCCGAGACCAAACCCGACAATTGGAGTGGGCTAGGAGCAAATTATCAATGCAAGAAAAGCAAGTCCAAAGGGTCAATGGAAGTCAAGGCAAGACTAGCATTCAAACGGGTCAACGAAAGTCAAGGCGAGCAACCAAGAGTACAAACAGGCAGCTTAAAACGCTGCAAGCGTCACCAGAACGCTGCCAGCGTCCGTGGGCGCTGCCAGGGTCCTGGCCTGGGACACGTGTTTCTTCATTTTCCGTCTTGTCATTTTGAGGCCCATTTCTCGAAGGCCCTAGGTTTCGGAAGCAAGGGTATAAAAGAACAAGATTTTAGAGAGAGAAGACATTCCATAACATTCCACAAAAAAAGCACAAAACACATTTGAATTCTCTCATTTTTGGTTCTTCATTTTGGCTTTTAACTTTGAGTTGAACTTTATTATTTGGGTTGTAATTCTTGATTATGGGTAGCTAGTCTTCTATTTCTTAGTGTAATTGGAACAAGTTTTCCTCTTTTAGCATTGTAAGACTCTTTGAACCTCTTCTTCTTTAGTTAATACCATTTTCTCATGTTTATTTTCCATTGTTGAATGAATTATTGTTGAAACTAACAATCTTAGCAAGTTGTTTGTTTAATTAGTGCTTTGTCTAGATAACTTTGGTTAATTTGTCTTGATATTGTTGAAGCAACCTTGAAAGATTGCAACTTTGGTTTAAAGTTGGAATCTTTTGAGTGGAACTTGGTTTATTGTGTGGTTAGAACATGGTTTTGTGTTTTATTACATGATTCTAGTTTGTTTCTTTGGTTTTGTTCATAAAGCTTGCATCTTTGATTTGGGCTCATGTTTTAGTAGGTGTAAATTGGGTTGTAAAGGGTAATCCTTGGTTGAGTTAATCCTTGTTGACTAATTTCTTATAAACTTGTATTAGATAACTAGAGAAGGGAGGAAAGGAAGAGTTTTTACTTTGCTAATTGTTGGGAACTTGGGAAAACTACACTAAGTTAGTTTCTTTATATTTGAATATTTGAATCTTAAGTACTTGTTGGTTATTTTAGACTTGTTAATCAATTTCTCAAATCAAACTTTCTCCATATGTGTTATCCTACATGTTTTTGTCATTGTTAATATCATAGTTTGTAATTAATTTAAGTTTGTGTCTTAATTAGTGTCTTAATTAGTGATTAGAGTAATTAGTTAGTAATTAGTTTTGTTAATTGGTTTTTAGCAAGAGTCTAGATTAGTTAATTTAGTTAATCCCGCCTTCTCTTGGGTTCGACCCTATTCTTACCATTTACTACCTTTATTTAAGATAGTTTGTGTTTGTTTAGGAGATATAAATTGTTATTTGACCATAGCTAATTAGCGGAATTAACGACACGTGAAATAAGCTCGTCAAGTTTGGCGCCGTTGCCGGGGAAGGCAATATAGCTAAAAATTAAATTGAAACTCTTGTTAGTGTCATAACTTCTTTAGATTGTTTTTTCAAATTTTTTTAGCTTATTAGTTACTTTGTGTGATATGCTCTTGGGTTGCTATTCTTGTTTCCTTAGCCAACCTTATTGAAGTTACTAATTTGTGTTGTTGAGTTGTTTTAGAGTTTATGCCTAGGTCACAAGAGGGAATTGGTGACGAAGATATTGATCCATCTTCAAGTAGCATATCAAATTGGTTATTTTCAAATCCCCTTTATAGGAGACCTATTTGGAGGGAACCTAGTGAAGAGGAAGTGGAAAATAATATTTTTCAAGAACAACCGGAAGAAGAGTTTGAGTCACCACCTAGGATACCATCTCCATTGAACGTCCTTTACCCACCTAATATGGCGGAGGATAATAGGACAATCGGTGAGATTCAGGCAAGGAATTATGAGGAGAAACCCCTTTGTATTGCATATCCTCCCATGGGGGATGTGAAATTTGAGCTCAAAGGTTTCTTCGTCCATAACTTACCTAAATTCCATGGCATGGAGGGGAACGACCCTAATAGACACTTGACCGAGTTTCATATGATTTGCCAAGGTGCTACTCCCCAAGGGGTGACCGAGGATCATTTCAAGTTAATGGCATTCCCTTTTTCTCTTCAAGATGCTGCGAAAGAATGGCTCTTTTGCCTCCCGGCTCACTCCGTTACCACGTGGGTGGGCTTGAAGAAAACGTTTCTTGAAAAGTATTATCCGGATTCAAGACACAATCACTCCAAGAAACTTATCACTACTATTGAACAAGAAATGGGAGAGACCCTTTATGATTATTGGAAGCGTTTCAAAAGTCTTGTGGCAAGATGCCCATACCATGGCATGTCGGGAGATGATTTGTTAACGGCTTTCAATGAGGGGTTGTGCCAAAATGACCAAAGAATGATAATTGTCGTCACCGGAGGTGGAATGGACACCCTTAATGTGGCCGAGGCCAACAATATTATCGAAAAATTGGCAATGAACACAATAAGCTATGGAAGAAAGAGTGAAAGGGGAGGGGGCTCTAGGAATGTATCCTCCATGGAGAATCCTTATGCATCTCAAAACCACATGATCATGCAAGAAATGGGTGAACTTAAAAGTATGATGTCAAACTTGGTTGTTAACAAAGGTAACTCATTTTATCAACACCCCGAACCAATTGAATGCTCATATTGTTGGGGTGACCATGCCACCAACACGTCCTACATCATGATTGAACGAGGAGCAACTATGGAAAGTGTTAATGCTATGGGGTACGGGAATTACAATTCAAGGAACCCAAGTGGAGGGGGAGTGTACAACCAAGCGGGGAACCGCGACCTTTTGGGATGGAGAGGGGATAAGTCGAAAAGCTTTGAAAACGGTCAATTCAACCATTTGAGAGCCCAAAATCCCACCCAAAACCGGAACTCCAATTTCCAACAAAACCCACAAAGAATTTACAACAATCAAAGGCCCAACAATTCAAATTTCCCAAGCAACTCTTAATCTCAAAACAATGCTCAAAGACAATCGAACTAAGGCCCCCATTCAAGGAAATTCTTCTTCTCAAGGGAACTTGAGTGATATTTTGCAAACACTCCTTGCCAATCAAGAGAAAGATAGGGAGGAGGCAAGGAGAGATAGAGAAGAGGCAAGGAAGGATATGGAGGCAAACAACCTTAGGGTAAGCAAATTGGAAACCCAACTATCCTAAATAGCCTCCAATATGTCAAAATCTCAAGCCTCAAGCTCCACAAGATTCCCATCTCAAACCATCCTACCACCTAGGGAGAATGCTAGTGCCATGACCTTAAGGGGAGGCAAGGAGTTGGAGGTACACCCCCTTGGAAAAGGCAAGGAGAAGATGAAGAACCTTGAGATGGAGACCTTAAAAATTGAAGACCAAGGAGAGTTACTAATTGGTCATGGAGAGCTATCAAGGAATGGGGAAGGGACATCCACAAGCAAGGACCCCAAGAGAGACACTTCCAAGATGGGTAAAGACATTATTGATGATGATGTGGTAGAGGAATACATACCGGAAGTCCCATTTCCTAGTGCTTTGATAAGCACAAGGAAGTATGACAAGGAGACCGACTTGTATGAAACTTTCCGGAAGTGTGAGGTAAACATTCCTCTTCTTAATTTCTTAAATAGTGTCCCTAGGTATGCAAAGTTCTTGAAAGAACTTTGTACACCTAAGAGAAATCCTAAGAAAGGAACCTATAGGGTTAGGGTGAGTGAGCATGTTTCGGCAATTTTCAAGCAAAAATTACCAAAGAAATGTGGAGACCTGGGCATGTTCACCATCCCTTGCACCATTGGAGGGAAAAGTTTCAAACGTGCCATGTTAGACCTTGGAGTCTCTATTAATGTCATGCCCCTATCCATCTATGAGACCCTAGGCTTAGGACCTTTGTCTAAGACCGGGGTGGTTATTCAATTAGCCGATAGGTCTAGTGTCTATCCCAAAGGCTTGATAGAGGATGTACTAGTAGAGGTAGATAACCTTGTCTTCCCGGCGGACTTCTATGTTTTAGATATGGAGTCTAGTTCAAGTGCCACTCTCGTTCTCCTTGGTAGGCCATTCATGAAAACCTCTAAGATCAAGATTGATGTGTCAAACAGATGTTTGACAATGGACTTCGTGGGAAAGAGATTGACCTATAATATCTATGACTCTATGAGACACCCTAGTGATGTTCAATCTTGTTTTTTCTTAGATATTTTCTAGCCTTTGGTACATCAAATGTACAAGTTATGTGATAGGGACCTACTTGAGGTGGCCCTAGCTAACAATGTGGAAGAAGAGGGTTTGCGGTTTTTGTTGTCGGTTGAGGTGCAGGAACATCTCAAGGACTTGGAGAAAGAAGAGCCACTAGACACTTATGAAGAACTCAACATCATCGAGGTGCTGAAAATAGGGGACTTCAGTGGAAAATGCTGGCAGCGCCCCACGACGCTGCCAGTGTCCCCCAGCGCTGGCAGCGTTTTGGTCTGGAGAACCTATCCGAGCTCTTTGCTTTGAGCATACCCCTCCACAAGCCCCTTCCCTCAATTGTGAAGCCCCCGAAGGTCGAGTTGAAGACTCTTCCATGTCATCTAAAGTATATCTTCTTAGGGGACAACCACACCCTACCTCTTATCATCTAAAGCACACTCAACGAGGAATAAGAGAGCAAATTGGTAGCATTGCTTCACAAACATAGAGATACATTTGGGTGGAGCATAGCGGACCACAAGGGAATAAGCCCGGTGACTTTCATGCACAAGATAAGACTTGAAGTGGATGCCAAACCGGTCCGACAACCCCAAAGGAGACTCAATCCACAATTGGCGAAGGTAGTGCAAGAGGAGGTAATTAAACTTTTACAAATGGGCATCATCTTCCCTATTTCCGACTCCCGTTGGGTTAGCCCAACTCAAGTCGTGCCCAAAAAGGGAGGAGTGACGGTAGTCAAGAACACACAAGGAGACTTGGTCTCCACCCGACCACAAACTGGTTGGAGGGTGTGTATTGACTACCGCCGCTTGAATGCGGTTACTTTGAAAGATCATTTCCCGTTACCATTTCTTGATCAAATGTTAGAAAGACTAGCGGGAAAAGCTTTCTATTGTTTCCTTGACGAGTACTCGGGATATTTTCAAATCCCAATCGCACCCGAGGACCAAGTCAAGACCAATTTCACATGTCCGTTCGGTACATTTGCATATCGCCGAATGCCATTTGGTCTATGTAATGCACCGGGAACCTTCCAACGGTGCATGTTGAGTATATTCTCCGACTTTGTAGAAAAGATTATAGAAGTATTCATGGACGATTTCACCGTCCATGGGGACTCGTATGATGCATGTCTAAAACACCTTGCCCTTGTCTTAGAGCGATGTCAAGAGTCCCATCTCATCTTAAACTCCGAAAAATGTCATTTCATGGTGACTAGTGGCATCGTTCTAGGACATGTAGTGTCGGAAAGGGGGCTTGAGGTGGATAAGGCTAAGGGTTGACATTATCAAAACCTTACCTTATCCATCCAAAACCCGAGACATTAGGTCATTTCTAGGACATGCCGGTTTCTACCGGAGATTTATTAAAGACTTTTCAAAGATTGCTAACCCCCTATGTAAGCTTTTGCACAAAGAAGCGGAGTTTGTCTTTGATGCCTCTTGTAGGAAAGCTTTTGATGATTTGAAGGGGAGATTGGTCACCGCACCAATTATTCAAGCACCTCAATGGGACCTTCCATTTGAAATCGTGACTGATGCAAGTGACTACGCATTGGGAGTGGTTTTGGGTCAAAAGAGTGACAAGGGACCCCATGTGATTCAATATGCATCTACACTCTTGAATGACGCCCAAAAGAACTACTCTACAACGGAGAAGGAGTTCCTTGGTGTGATATATGCCCTAGAGAAATTTCGATCCTATCTCTTGGGCCCAAAGGTGATCATCTACACCGATCATGCCGCCATTAGATATCTTGTGGCAAAGAAGGATGCAAAACCAAGGTTGTTGAGGTGGATTCTTTTCCTACGTGAATTCGATGTAGAGATCAAGGACAAGAAAGGGGTGAAGAATGTGGTGGCGGATCATCTAAGCCGGCTAAACCTTGAAGGAAGACCATCATGCCCTCTTGATGAGGTTGAAGGAGGTCTCCCTCATGAGTCCCTATATGCTATCTAAGTAGAGGAGCCATGGTATGCCACCATGGCCAACTATTTGGTAACAAAGCGGTTTCCAAGCCATTTTTCTTTCCATCAAAGGAGCAAGGTAAATTCTGATGCAAAGTACTACATATGGGATGACACATACTTATGAAAATTTTGCCAAGATCAAATTATAAGAAGATGCGTGCCCGAGAGTGAGATTCCATCCATCCTACATCATTGTCATGACTATGCATGTGGAGGACACTTTGGGCCACAAAGAACCGCAAGGAAAGTGCTTGCATGCGGTTTCTTTTGGCCAAGCCTTTTCAAGGATGCTCATAAATTTGTGAAGACTTGTGATCGATGCCAAAGGATGGGGAACTTGACAAGAAGGAACGAGATGCCACAACAACCCCTCCTCTATTGTGAGGTCTTTGATGTTTGGGGAATCGATTTTGTAGGCCCCTTTCCTAACTCTTGTGGGTACTTATACATCCTTTTGGCGGTGGATTATGTGTCCAAATGGGTGGAAGCAATTCCCACCCGCACCGATGATGCAAGAGTAGTAGCAACCTTAATCCAAGAGAACATATTTTCCCGCTTTGGTTTCCCAAGGGCCATAATTAGTAATAGAGGTACTCACTTTTGCAATAAGGTTATTGGAAGCCTTCTCAAAAAGTATTGGGTGAACCATAAGATTTCTACGGCCTATCACCCACAAACAAACGGCCAAGCCGAGCTCTCCAACCGTGAGATTAAAGGGATCCTTAAAAAGACGGTGAATCCGTATAGGAAGGATTGGAGCAAGACGCTAGTCGATGCTTTGTGGGCATATAGAACCGCATTTAAGACCCCCATAGGCATGTCACCATTCCGTCTCATATATGGCAAGGCTTGCCACCTCCCCGTGGAGGTCGAGCACAAAGCCTATTGGGCTATCAAATCCTTCAACCCAAACCATGATGAGAGCAGTATGCATCGGAAGCTACAATTGCAAGAACTTGAGGAAATTCGCCATGATACATATGAGAACTCCTCAATTTACAAGGAGAAAACAAGGAAATGGCACGACGGTATGATAAACCGTCGGGTTTTCAAACAAGGGGATCAAGTTCTTGTTTTCCAAAATCGTTTTAAACTCTTCCCGGGTAAGCTGAGGTCTAGATGGTTTGGACCTTACACCGTCAAGAAGGTGTTTATTCATGGAGCAATTGAGGTGGAAGGGCCCGGGGACGGAAAAATAATCAAGGTGAATGGCCACCGCCTCAAGTATTATTTCAAGGGATGTGTCCGGGAGGGGGAAGAAGAGGTCTTACTTAAAGACCCCGTGTATGAAGCATAACAATCTTGGAGCCACTAAGTCGAGCCATCGAATCTAAATAAATGGCAAACCGTGTAAATATTCTACTCTGGTGAATATTTCATTTAAGGTTCATTGTTAACTTTTAATATTTGAGTTGTTTTTAAGTAATTAGAATTTGCATCAATCAAACTTTTTGAACTTACTAACGATTTTGTGAAGATTTTGCAAGTTTTCGGCCGCCTCGGGATGCGTGCCACGGGTGAAAAGCGCGAGACTCGGTGAAATTTTTATATTGAAGATTATTAAGGGTCATTGGAGTGAAAATCGAAGTCTAGTGGTGTTTGGAAAACTTAGCCAAAATTTGGCTAAGTGCAAAATTGAAGAAATCCGGCAGTTGATTACGCTGCCAGCGTCCCTAGGCGCTGCCAGCGTCGAGATCTGTTGTCAGCTCCTTCATAGCCTTACAAGCACGAGCTATCTTCATCTTTCACGAAAAAAAACCCCAAAAATCAACCCCAATCCCTCAAATCTTCACCTTTCTTCACCAAATCTTCACAAAACTTCATCACAATCAATCAAATTCTTCATTCTAATCTTCATTCTACTTTCAAACACCTCCAAATCAACTCAAATCACCAAAATCTCAGAAATTTTCCTTTAGAAAATCTAGAAATTCTTCTTTAAATTCGATTTTAAGGAGCTTTTAGTGGTTTTTTAAAGGGTTGTGAAGGGTTCTTTGCTTATTCTAATCAATGAGGAGCTAAATTTTAGTTGAATCGGGAAGGTATAACTTAATACTTAACTTTTTCCATTTTGTTCATCAATTTTACTCGAAAATTAGGCTTGATTAGTCTTCTTTTGAGTTTCTTCTTGCTCTTGTTGATTGTTTAGCTAGGATTGGTGAAAATTTTTTTGAGTAAGGCATAAGAATTCAACAAACACTAAACTTTTGAGGTATTGAGATTGTTGCACACCAAGTGTTTGTTGAATTGCTTTCTTGAGTGAAAAAAAAAACAAGAAGAGTTAGAGAAGAAAGAGAGAGGAGGAGAAACCGAGGAGGTGCATCGGGTTCTTCTCATTTTAACAATTGATGAAGCATCTCACCCTTTCCCCTACAATGAGGACATTGTATAATCTAAGGGTGGGGGAGAGGATTGTATATACTTTATTTTGTTTTGATGCATTCTTTAGCGTTTATTTTGAAAATGAAGAAAAGAAAAAAAACGAAAAGAAAAGAAAAGAAAAAAAAAGAGAAAAAAATTGAAAATCCCGGCTAGGTGAAAACCCACGAGGGTGGGCACCTAGGCAAAAATTGGGAAGGTGGCCGAAGACGGAATGAAAACCCGAAAGGGCGTTCCGGGCAAAATGAAAAATCGAGTTGCGAGCCACCAATGAGAGGAAAGGAAAAGCTAAGGCGAAAACTAGAAAGGGCACCTTAGGCAAAATGAGGGATTTTCAAGAAAAAAATTGGAAAAAGAAAAAAAAAATTTGAGCAAAATACTTTCGATGAAGAGTATTTTTGGAGGGAAAAGAAGGGAGAAATAAGGACGAATTTGGAAGGAGGCTAGCTTAGGATTTTGTTTTTCTTTGAGTCACACAATATTGGTTCCAAATCGGTGGATTTCTTTTGTAGGTTGCTTGGTTGTGCAATTTGTGTAGTTTGGGGCCGACCAAGTGACCATGCTTTACATTGGTGGAGTGATAAGGGGGCGATATTAGTAGTTGTGAGATTGATAGGAGTTCTTGTTGGTCACTTTGCTTCTACCTTGGGATAAGGTGAGAGTGACCATTACCATCTCAGAGTATATGGAGGGAGGATGTGTGGATGAGTCGGAGTTGGTGGTGTGTCGAGTCTTGTATTTAAGGAGTTATAAGTAGGAAGTGGTAAGGGAAGGGTGTGTCACAACAACTTTGAGGCATTTTCTTTTAATAGGTGGTTGTGTTTTGAGGGAGAAATAAGAAGGTAGTGGTGAGGGAAGAGAGGTCATTACCTTCACATGCTATGTTTGGACTCGTGGTTGTCTTGCTTATCTCGAGTTTTACTCGGGATGAGTAAAAGTCCAAGTGTGGGGGTATTTGACAACACCAAAATGTGTCGTGTTTAGTAGTTTTTATTAGGTCCATTTAATGTACTTTTTACGGGTCGTTAGCATAGTTTTATGCTCACCTTAGTCCTTGTAGTTATGTTGTTATTTGGTATTTTTAAGTCAAGTTTTAGAGTCAAGCCCGGAAGTCAACTAAAGTCAAAGTCAAACCCGAGACCCGAGACCAAACCCGACAACTGGAGTGGGCTAGAAGCAGATTATCAATACAAGAAAAGCAAGTCCAAAGGGTCAATGGAAGTTAAGGCAAGACTAGCATTCAAAGGGGTCAACGAAAGTCAAGGCGAGCAACCAAGAGTAAAAACTGGCACCTTAAAACTCTGCCAGCGTCACCAGAACGCTGCCAGCGTCCGTGGGCGCTGCCAGCGTCCGTGGGCGCTGCCAGCGTCCTGGCCTGGGACACGTGTTTCTTCATTTTCCGTCTTGTCATTTTGAGGCCCATTTCTCGAAGGCCCTTGGTTTCGGAAGCAAGGGTATAAAAAACCAGATTTTAGAGAGAGAAGATATTTCATAACATTCCACAAAAAAAGCAGAAAACACATTTGAATTCTCTAAATTTTGGTTTTTCATTTTGGCTTGCAACTTTGAGTTGAACTTTATTATTTGGGTTGTAATTATTGATTATGGGTAGCTAATCTTCTATTTCTTAGTGTAATTGGAACAAGTTTTCCTCTTTTGGCATTGTAAGACTCTTTGAACCTCTTCTTCTTTAGTTAATACCATTTTCTCATGTTTATTTTCTATTGTTGATTGAATTATTGTTGAGACTAACCATCTTAGCAAGTTGTTTGTTTAATTAGTGCTTTGTCTAGATAATTTTGGTTTATTTGTCTTGATATTGTTGAAGCAACCTTGAAAGATTGCAACTTTGGTTTAAAGTTGGAATCTTTTGAGTGGAATTTGGTTTATTGTGTGGTTAGAACATGGTTTGTGTTTTATTACATGATTCTAGCTTGTTTCTTTGGTTTTGTTCATAAAGCTTGCATCTTTGATTTGGGCTCATGTTTTAGTGGGTGTAAATTGGGTTGTAAAGGGCCATCCTTGGTTGAGTTACTCCTTGTTGACTAATTTCTTAAAATCTTGTATTAGATAACTAGAGAACAGAGGAAAGGAAGAGTTTTTACTTTGCTAATTGTTGGGAACTTGGGAAAACTACACTAAGTTAGTTTCTTTATATTTGAATATTTGAATCTTAAGTACTTGTTGGTTATTTTAGACTTGTTAATCAATTTCTCAAATCAAACTTTCTCCATATGTGTTATCCTACATGTTTTTGTCATTGTTAATATCATATAAATTGTTATTTGACCATAGCTAATTAACGGAATTAACGACACGTGAAATAAGCTCGTCAGTTAATCATGTTTACCTCATTATTATCGTTGTTATTTACATCGTTATGAGGAGCTAAACTCCTATCTAGGGTTGAAAGGGGATCTAGGATAGTTAGAAGGGGTAGATTAATTGATTGATTTGTAATCGCATAGTTATCGTTTAATTATCGTCTTAAACCTAGTTGATTAATTACTAGGCAGGATTAACTAAATAGTATCGCAAATTAGGATTTTCACCGACATGGTTAAGACTAAGATAGGCTACGATAATTGAATAGATTTTGTTTAATGATAGCGATCGCATGTTAAATTTTAGATCTAAAGGGCATAACTGATTCGACCAATCTTGTGACCTTAGGTAACTTTATTGCATGTTAGTTGATTATCTCTGTACTCCCTAATAATAATCCTAGTGAACCTGAGACCTTAGACTTTTAATCCTATGGAATTCATCCTTTATTATTATTGTTATTGCAATTAGATTAGAAACCAAAATCAAATCTTTAAGAAAGAAATTGTTACCTCAAGATAGACTTAGTTATTAGCAAACTAAATTATCACCGCTTCCTTGTGGATTCGATACCTTATTTATCACTAACTATTAGCTAATATTGAGTTAGGTTTACTTTGATTTAGGGAACGCGACTTTACCCTTAGCATCCATCACAAATTTACTTTTATTACCTAATACCAAGGCTTTGTGCAACATAAACCGCCCACGTTATCCTCCTAACATCCTGTTATGTCACCGTATTTTCGAGCGGTCGTAAAATGCTCCTTCAACGTCCGGTTGGGCCGCATTGTTTTTCAAATTAATTATCTCGGGGAGATCTACACTGCTGAAAGTTTAAATTATTTAAGAAAAAAACAAAAAGAGGAACAAATAAAATGAAATAATCTGAAAAAGTTAAAAAAAAAAAAAAGGAGGTGCAACACGAGGCCTTCCCAGATGGTCACCCATCTTAGTACTACTCTCGCCAAAACACTCTTCACTGCGGAGTTCTGTTGGGAACTGGTGCATTAGGCCTTCCGTTATGTCCCCATATCTTCGAGCGGTCAGAACCTGCTCCCGAAGCATTCGATTGGGCCGCATTCTTTTTCAAATTTATTATCTCGGCGAGATCTACGCAACTGCAAGTTTAAATTATTTAAGAAAAATAAAAAAGAAGGAACAAATAACATGAAATAATAGGAAAGGTTAAAAAGGGGTGCAACACTAGGCTTTCTCTGGAGGTCACCCCATCATAGTACTACTCTCGCCCAAGCACGCTTATTTGCAGAGTTCTTATGGGATCTGGCGCATTAGTGCCGGTATGATCGAACCCATATATTTCTATCACAAATTTACTTATATTACCTAATACCAAGCTTTTGTGCAACATAAACCGCCCCCCATCATCCTCCAAACATCTCGTTACGTCACCGTTTCTTTGACGGGTCGTAACCAGCTCCCGAAGCGTCTGATTAGGCCGCATTTTTTTCAAATTTATTATCTTGGCGAGATCTACACAGCTACATGTTTAAATTATTTAAGAAAAATAAAACAAGAGGAACAAATAACATGAAATAATTGGAAAACATTAAAAAAGGGGTGCTACACGATTCCTTCCAAGGAGGTCACCCATTATAGTACTACTCTTGCCCCCAAGAACACTTCAGTGCGGAGTTTTGATGGAATCCGGTGCATTAGTGCTGGTATTATCCAGCCATGCATTTCCATCATAAATTTACTTTTATTACCTAATACCAAACCTTTGTGCTTAAAAAGCCCTCGTCATCATCCCAACATTTCGTTACGTCCCCATATCTTCGATCGCTCGTAACCTTATTCCAGAGTGTCAGATTGGACCGCATTTTTTTTCAAATTTATTATTTCGGCGAGATCTACGCAACTGAAAATATAAATTATTTAAGAAAATAAAGAGGAACAAATAACATCACATAATCAAAAAACGTTAAAAAAAGGGTGCAATACGAGGCCTTCCTAAAAGGTCACCCATCCTGGTACTAGTCTTACCCAAGAACGCTTAACTGTGGAGTTCTTTGGGATCCGGTGCATTAGTGCTGGTATGAACGCACCCATACATTCCATCATAAATATACTTTTATTACCTAATACCTAGCCTTTCTGCAACATAAACCGCCCCTTGTCATCCTCCCAACATCCTGTTACGTCACCGTATCTTCGAGCGGTCGTGACCTGCTCCCTGAGCGTCTGATTGCGCCGCCTTTTGTTTTTCAAAATTATTGTCTCGGAGAGATCTACTAAATTGCATGTTTAAATTATTTAAGTAAAATAAAACAAGGGGAACAAAAAACATGAAATAATCGGAAAACGTTAAAAAAAGGGGTGCAACACGAGGCCTTCCAAGGAGGTCCCCCTTCCTATTACAACTATCGCCCAAGCACGCTTAACTGCGGAGTTTTGATTAAATCTGGTGCAGTAGTGCTAGTATTATCGCACCCATACATTTCCATCACTAATTTGCATTTATTACCTAATACAAAGTCATTGTGCAGCATAACACCCCCCCCCCCATGCCTCCCCCCGTCATCCTCCTGACACCCAGTTACGTCCCCGTATCTTCGAGCGGTCGTAACCTGCTCCCAGAGCGTCCAATGGGGTCTTAACCACGGCTTTTGACTTTCATATATAGGTCCATAAAAATCCATGTGTACCAACTCAAGTGGACGTTCTGTACTTATAACTCGTTTTGGTTAGAATGAAGATTTAACTTGTTCGCATCAGGCACATGAGTCACACATCTTTTCTTGTACGAATTTAATTGAGGGTAAACCTTCAACTAATTCCCACAATTTGAGTTTCCTTAAAATTGTTGGACTAATGTGTGCAAACCTCTTGTGCCACAAGCATGAATCATCTACTGTAGCTTTCATGCACGTAAATGAAATTGTAGTAACTTTATTTAAATCAATCATATACACGTTCCTTTTACGTAGACCTTCTAGAATAACATTACTAGTACCTTCAATTATGATGCGACAAAAATTTGAATGAAAAACGACTTTATTGCCTTTGTCACATAATTGAGAGATACTTAGCAAGTTTTGTTTAAGACCATTTAACAAAAAGACATTATTAATAGCATGTGAATAAGATATACCAATCTTACCTACACCGATTATCTTGCCCTTCTCGTTGTCTCCAAAAGTGACCTTGCCACCGTCGAAGGGCTCTAGTGAAACAAAAAGATTCTTACTTCAGGTCATGTGTCTCGAACAACCACTGTCGAGATACCATTGATTATTTTCTTTCACTATTATTTGCAAGGGAATTAAATACAGCTTTAAGGTACCCACGCTAAGTTAGGTACTTTATGGTTAGTGACTCTGTAAATTTGATCCTTCCTAACCCAGACCTGTTTTACAATTATTTTGGTCTTAACATATGGTTGTCCAGGTTTATTATAATACGTTCTAGGTTTTCTATTGTCGTCACGCACACTAGGTTTGAATGACTGCTATTGATTCACATTAACTTTGGATGATGAAGGTTTTGATGTGTAATCGAAAGCCATGTCATAAAACCATCTGAACTAATTGTTTCTAAATTCTTCACGTTCAGGTTCAGGTTCAGACCACTACTACAAATACAGGCAATAACAACGCCCCATCAACAACGCATACTCACGAAAATAAAGAAAAACCGTTGTGGAATGGATAAATATTTTTCCGCGGAATTTTATTAAACCTAATAACAACGGTGTTAGTTTTTCAAACGTTGTTATTAGTTTTAACAACGGCGTGAACTAAAATAACTGTTGTAAATAAATTTACTAATAACAACAGTTTATTATATGTCCGTTGTTATTAATTTAGCGCGAAATAATAAAAATTAATAACAACGGGTATGAAAAACCCGTTGTTATAATGTGTTATTAATTTGGCGCATTATTTGGCTTAAATTAATAACAACGGAGATGATTTTGTTGTACGTTGTTGTTAGTTGTAACAACGGATTTAACTTTGTTAACCGTTGTAAATAGGTAACCTAATAACAACGGTGAATATGAATAATAACCGTTGTCAATACGTTTAATAAAGATGAAAAAAAACACAGAACACTAATAATACTGTACTGCAACACAAAAACACAAACACTAAATATAATTTATTGATTTCCTGATCGTCTCTTTGTCATCATCTCCGTCTGCTATTTCTTATTAATCAGGTATTCTAATAATTTTTCTTTATTGATTTCCTGAATTTCGTTTATTTGTGAATTAGTTGCCTTATACATTGCATTTTCTGAATTAGTTGGCTTATTATTGAATTAGTTTTAATTAGTTGGATTTTCTGAATTACTTGGCTTACTATATATACTACGAATGTAGATAAATGACTCGAACTTGGATGAATGCTGCGAATATGAGTGACCCAAACTATAAGGATGGTTTAGCTGAATTTTATGAAGTCGTTGCGAACAATTTGAATGGTTCTTCTAGTATTCCATGCCCTTGTGAAAGATGTGGTAATATTAGGTATATGGCTATTCCGGACGTTAAAATTCACCTAGAAAAGTATAGTTTTAGTCGATCCTATACCCGTTGGATTTTTCATGGGGAATCATTAGAGGAAGATAATAATTTTGAAGAAGATGATCTTGAGGTATACGAAAGGATAACTGATGATCCCGAGTTTGCCGAGTATGTTGAGTTTGAAGCAGACGAGTTGAATGTTGGGTCTACAGATAATGAAGAAAAGGATGATGAATCAAATGCTTTTGAAGATGAAAACATTAATTTGGATGACCTTGACAACATGTATAAGAAGTTGTGTGAGTCTGAAGCGCCTCTATACCCTGGTTGTAAGTACACAAAGATGTCGGCTGTGGTGAAGTTGTATAATATCAAGGGGGCAAATGGGGTTAGTGACACATGTTTCACTAGTTTATTAGCCTTGATAAACGACATGCTTCCAGATGGTAATGTTCTTCCCGTTAAGACATATGAGGCTAAAAAACTAATTAGAGGGGTGGGTATGAAATATGAGAAAATACATGCATGTCCAAATGATTGCGTATTGTATCGAAAATTATATCAAAACTTAACCAATTGTCCGGTTTGTTTTGAGTGGCGTTATAAGGATAAGGAAGGGATCCCGGCTAAGGTGTTATGGTATTTTCCAGTGATACCAAGATTCATAAGGATGTTTGCGAATAGCAATGATTCAAAAATGTTAACTTGGCATGAAACTGGAAGAATAAATGATGGGAAGCTAAGACACCCGGCAGATGGTATGCAATGGAAATCGTTCGACGCTAAGTATCCCGATTTCGGCATTGAACCTAGAAACTTACGTCTAGCGCTGTCCACTGATGGAATGAACCCACATGGAAACATGAGTACCCAACATAGTACTTGGCCAGTAGTGTTGGCAATATACAACTTACCTCCATATGTGTGCATGAAAAGAAAGTACTTGATGTTGTCGTTGTTAATTTCCGGCCCTAAACAACCTGGAAATAATATAGATGTCTATTTGGAACCTCTTTTAGATGATTTGCGAATTTTGTGGGATAGTGGGATAGAAGTATTTGATGCATATAGGAATGAAACTTTCAATTTGAGAGCGATGTTATTGTGTACAATAACCGACTATCCGGCTTATGGCGACCTTTCTGGGCATACGGTGCATGGGAAAGAGGCATGTCCATTGTGTGGGGAGGATATCGAGTCTGAATACTTGAAGTGTTCTCATAAGTATGTGTATTTGGGAAATAGGAGGGGCTTGGATCCTGACCATTGTTATCGCAAGCAGCAGAAAGCATTTAATGGACGTCAAGAACATCGTCAACCTCCTAGAATTTTGAGTGGGCATGAAGTTTATCAGAAAGTAAAGCATATAGAGATAAAATATGGGAAGAAGAACGGCTCTAAATTGTCTACTCGTGGGTATAAGAAAAGATCCATATTTTTTGATAAACTTCCATATTGGCCTGACCTGGAGGTCAGGCATTGCCTCGATTTCATGCACATTGAGAAAAATGTCTGTGATAATATTATCAATACCCTCCTGAATGTTCCCGGTAAAACAAAGGATAACGCCGCAGCTAGGGAAGATATGCAAATGATGGGTATTAGGCTAGAGTTGGCACCACAGAAGAGAGGTAATGGTACATTTTTACCGCCAGCAGCTTATAACCTTTCACGGAATGAGAAAAAAGAGTTTTGTGCATGCTTGAATGGAATTAAAGTGCCACATGGTTATTCGTCCAACATCAAAAGCCTTGTGTCGATGCAAGATCTAAAACTCACCGGGTTAAAGTCACATGATTGCCACACTTTGATGCAACAATTACTATCCGTTGCTATTCGCTCCATTTTACCTGAAAAGGTACGATATGCTATTACCAGATTCTGTCTCTTCTTCCAGTCCATATGCGATAAAGTCATCGATCCCGATGATGCGGATTCATTGCAGGACCTCGTTGTCACCTCTCTTTGTCATTTTGGAATGTATTTTCCACCCTCTTTCTTCACTATCATGATTCACCTGACCACTCACTTGGTTAGGGAGATTTTGTACCTTGGGCCCGTGTACTTGAGATACCAGTATCCTTTCGAAAGATTGATGAAAGTGTACAAGGACTATACATCTAATCGGTATCGTCCAGAAGGTTGTATTGCTGAACGTGCTATATTAAACGAAGCTCTTGCATATTGTTACGCTCATCTCTCCCCTGAGGAGTTAATTGGCGTTCCAAAGAATCGTCATAGTGACTGGATGACCGGAAAAGGTATTAGAGGCCGGGTTGAAAAAATTGTGGCACATGACATGTTACATTGTAGCACATATGTATGTGCTAAACAACGAAGATGAGGTGGAACCTTATATTCAACAACACAAAGATGAGCTCAAATACGATCACCTAAACAAGAGCGAGATGTGGATTGCAAACGAGCAAAAGAAGACGTTCAGAGAGTGGTTTAGGAATATTGTCTTGGAGTATAAGAATTTGTATGGTGATGACACCTCTCCTAGGTTACTACGTCTTGGGTTAGGTCCAAATGCCAGGGCCACTTTTTTCAGCGGTTTTGCTATTAATGGTTATACTTTTTACACCCGGGGGCAAGATGAGTTGAGCACAATGCAAAAAAGTGGTGTGAGTTCTGAATTTGAGGCAATGCACTTTGCTACTTCAAAAGATAAAAAACTTATTTGGGGAAAATGCCTTTATTATGGTGTTATTCAAGAAATATTGGTATTAGATTACATTGATTTCACAATACCTCATTTTCGATGTAACTGGGTTGATAACAACAACAATTGTGTTCGAAAGGATAAAATGGGATTTACGTTGGTCAATTTAGATAAGGTTGGCAATAATAAGGATGATCCTTTCATAATGGCATCCCAAGCTAAACAAGTGTTCTATGTCACCGATCCTATGGATAAGAAATGGTCTGTTGTACTATCTATAAGGAGTAGACGGGGTGCACCCGATAATGATGGGGATAATGATCAGGAGGTCGTGTTTGAGGGAATGGATCACTCTTCCACTGTATCTTATTTCGACAATGTTGACATTGATCATGATAACATTGAAAGCATCTATATGCGTGATGATCATGGTGAAGGTATTTGGGTTAACGAAGAAACTATGTCGGGCAAGAAACGTCCCCGATCCTGAGGTGGTATTGTCTTTAGGTTTTGTTAGCTTTGGTCATTGTTGAAGAATCCCAAATTATTTAGCTTTTGGTCATTCATTATACAGTCTCCATGTTTTGGTTTCTGCTGATATTGCAGTGTATAGTGCTTATGATATTGCTGTCTTTGTTGGTTTCTGCTGATTATTATTGCAGTGTATAGTACTTATGATATTGCTATCTCTTATAATTATAATTAAAAAAAAATAAAGGTAAGCAACAACAACGGTTGTTGTAAATCTACCCGTTGTTATTGATTATAACAACGGTTAATAACCATAAACCGTTGTCATAGTTTTTACTAATTACAACGGGTAGACTACTATAACCGTAGTCATTGCTCTATCACACCGGTTTGTTTATAATAACCGTTGTCAATATTTGTAGATAGAAAACACACAACATTAGTAATACGACTGTAGTACTGCAACACAAAAACTCTATCACAAAGCGATCATTTTTCTGTCATCATCTCCCTTATTACTCAGCTATTATTTTTATCAACTATTTCTTGAAGTTGTGAATTTGTGAATGTCATTTCCTGAATGTCGTTTATTTCCTGAACGTCAATTATTAGCAAATTTGTGAATGTCATTTCCTGAATGTCGTTCAATTCTAATTTTGCTTTATCGATTGAATAGCTTTATATTGAAGAAGTTTAATTACTTCTAAACTTAAGTCAAAAAACAAATTAACGTATCAACATTAATATTATTAAATTATAAGTTCAAACGGCGCCACACACAAATGGCGCCAAAACAACCACAACCAAACAACCAAACAACTACAACCAAACAACAACAACAAATTAAATTGAGTCCGGGTAAATCTCCCGGATAGCTGCCACCGCTAGAGCATATGCATCAATCGGGTCAGCCTCGGCCCGAGCCAACCCTTCCCACTGCTCTACCTGGGTCACTTCAACGAGGTCGACCCCATTTGGGAAACAGTAACGCTCATGTTCGGAAGCCACCCATAGATATGGCCCAGGCTTGTGGTCCGTGCTCTCAATAAAATCTTGTCTCCCATGCCCGGCCTTGTCAAATATTCTTGCCAGTTTGAATGCGGACGCACGATGAGCATCCGACATCCCAAACTCGAAAACGAGATGCCCTGTAAAGTGCCCGCGATTATAATTTGGCCACATCTTCCTTATTAAGTAGCCATTTCGAATAAGCGTATCACGGAGTTTTTTGTAACTTTTACACACAACGTAGCCACCCTCAATATGACAAGGCATCTCTTTCATGATGCAAGCATATGGTTTAGTAAAAGTTCCAGACATTTTGTATGGTTGATGTTAGTATTGAGGCTGGGAAATTTTGTATGG
The DNA here is from genome assembly GCA_022085475.1 of Heliosperma pusillum. Lineage (NCBI taxonomy): Eukaryota > Viridiplantae > Streptophyta > Magnoliopsida > Caryophyllales > Caryophyllaceae > Heliosperma > Heliosperma pusillum. The sequence continues at coordinate 24,703 of JAIUZE010019705.1, forward strand.
TTTAGCAAATATGTTATTGATTAGAGTTGGGAATTGTGTATGTGGTTGATAACCTGCTTGTATTGAGGCTGTATTTATAGAGAGTTATTTATTGGAGTTATTTATTCACATGCATGCATTGGTTCACATGAAGGCATTGATTCACATGCATGCATTGGTTCCCAAAACGACTATACATTCACATGCATGCAGTACGTTATTGATCGAGTAAATGTGTGAATATGCAGTACGTTACATTTCCTATGTAGTCAATGCATTAACTGCAATGTGCAGTAACCCTATCACAACGGTTATGGTCACGAAAACCGTTGTGGTTAGTAATAACAACGGGTTTATAACCAATACCCGTTGTTATTGCTTAATATTATTATTTTTAATTAAAAAATATTGCAGTCCAAACCCGTGAATAAACAACAGCAGAACCAACATTGATTAAAGCATCATCAATGGCAGCATAACCCCTCTATAAATATAGCCTCAAAACCCCTCCTTTAAATATTACATAACTACCCTAAAATTAATATCATCAATGGCAGCAGTTAACCTTCCCAACGAGGAAACGACCCTTACAAAATTGATTGCAGATGAGGAGGAGGCTCTTGCCGTAGTTCCCGCTGATCATCACCCATTGATTAAAGGATCCATTGAACATCGAAGGGATTATTGGATTAAGAGGCGTGAAGCAGTCCGACTTGTCAACCAAGTGTCGTCATCATCATCGTCCTCTGGCTACCCACGTCGGCCTTATACTCGCAGGTTGGATGCCGCAAGAGATATGTTGAGCTGTACCCGTCCTACCTTATCTCCACATGCAAGACGTGTACTTGCAGGCATTGAATCTGTTATTGCAAAATACGAGGTTAATGATCCGGAAGTCATAAGTATCATCAATATTGTTCCGGATTGT
>JAIUZE010019706.1:0-25476 GCA_022085475.1 Heliosperma pusillum
ATTTTGAAATGTGGAAACTGTGAAAATCGATGATTTTGGGTTTCTAGATGATATGGAGAAAATTTGAGGTTCTTTGAATTTTGTGTAATATGAGATCATTTAGGTAGGTTTCATGTTGGAATTTGGTTTGTTTATTAGTTTATGGTGTTTTGGGGTGGAAGAGAAATGAGATTGTGATCATGTGTATGTGTGTTGCTTTGTTTGATGGACAGCAAGTGTGGGTGGATAGAGTGACGGGGAGGGTGTGCTTATCGGTTTCTGCAAGGGCAATGGCGATCACTGGCATTGAAGATAGGAGGTATTGGAACTGGATGCCCACTGAAGAATCCAGGTAGACTTGCATATTTACTCTATTTTCTGTTTTTGTTATGCTGTGTGCGGTTTTTATGTAATTTACGTTAGAGACTTAGAGTTGTACTGCTGATTGGGGTTAATTCCATTGATTAGAAGATTAGTTGATGAGCTTAGCTAGGAATTGGGTTCTTGGTGTGAAATTTGACTACAACTTCACCAGTTAAATGTTGGAATTCTATACTTTCGTACTAGGTTCTAATCAGTACCAGTGGTAAATCTCCCTTGTATATTTCTGATTTGGTGGATTTTGGTATCTTAATAAAAAACTGGGGTAGGAGTGGCTAATTCAGGATTCTAAGAAAGGAGGTCCGGTTGAGAAATGAGGTGATAAGAGAGAAAGTAAAAGTTGTGTCTATTGAATATAAGAGGAATGATAATCATTTTAAGGTGGTTTGGTCATGTGAGATGAAACTTACGAGGTCCAAGCAAGAAGCTCCAAGATTGGTAAACGTATAAGATTGCGAAGGTAAAAAGGAAGACGTAGAAAACATCGATAATGGATTGAAAATGATGAGAGTTTTTTGGGGATTAAAATAACCAAATTACATCCTAGGTAGCACGGACACTTCTCCTAACCAGCCGTCCCGTGTCGGACACACGGACACCTATAAACTAGGAATGTGAGATTGAAAGACTAGAAAAGGTTGATTAGAAGATGAGTTTGGGTGGGAAAATTGATTAAAAGATGAGTTTGGGTGAGAAATGCGAATAAATTATAGTTAAAGTCAAGTTTTACATTCAATTATTTACATTTAATATCAAATACTAATACAAAAATAAAATTGTATGTTATTTATAACTATAAAATATACTTCCTCCATTCAACTCCACTCTACCAAAACAAAATTTCACATTTGCCGAGACGGATTTTACCTGGTAAATATCGTTAGCTACGTGTTTGCAAAAATTATAAAAGTTAAATATTAATAATGTACTCGTAAAGACGAATCAAACAATATCACACATGAATATATTTTTTACTTATATATTGAGAGAAAAATGCAATTATATGATCGATTGTGAATAGTGTACAAAAAAGAAAGTGGTAGAGTGGAGTTGAATGGAGGAAGTATATTTTATTAAATTTAAATACCGTGTCCCGTGTCCTAAATTTCACGAGATGCCGTATCACGTGTCCGTGTCGTGTCCGTGTCCGTGTCCGTTTTGGTGCTACCTAGATTACATCCTGAGTCCTGACCCAAACTTGATTTCATTTGAAGGGTTGGATTTGACCTGATAATGTGCGAACCTGAGTTACCTTACTTTACATGACCCTCTTAACCTGACGTGAAACCAATTAACCAACCCAACTGACTTGATTGTTAACTCTATCTATTTGATTGCCTTTCTAGATTTATTGACGATTCTCGAAAATGTTACCTAGAACCAGCATTGCTCTCGTAGATTCAGTTATGATTGTCGTTAGTCATACTCATAATCAAAGCATCGCAAACATATGTGTTAAATTAACTTAGCTAAGTTGGTCTTTCCTTCTACTTTCTTTGTAAGCGGATGTGGTTTGATACGTGCTATTCTTTGCTGGAAGTATTGTAGCTTTTAAAAAGAAATGTAGCTTACTCGTCACTTCTGAAGACCTGAATAAATTCATTTGGTGATTAAACCTCCTTTTTTCTTTTTCCATCAATGCAGTTAGCAGGGAAATTTTAGATTCATTTAGATTCGATTAGTTGTTTAGGCAAGCTGAAGTGCAAGGTTAATTGAGAAAGTGTCGGGAATTTTATGCTTCACATAGTGTACTGTGGATTTATTAAAAACAAATGTTTGTATGTCTGATGTGGAGCCAAATTTCCAATGCGTCTCCTTGTAAAGATGTGATAATAATTCCGTTGCAGTATTACAACTTCATAACCAAAATGAAATCATATTTGTTTCTCCATATCAGCCAACTCTTCATCATAAGACCCTGCTTATTTGTGTTTTGAAACTCGACGCTTAGAGTGGTATCACAACTGGAAAGTTTCATTTTAAGCCCAATATATGAGTCCCCCCCCAGGAAAATAGTCTGACACTTGCACACTCACCCATGTCAGATCCACTAACTGAGTTTAGGTAGCATAGGTTGCTTCTTTTATCTTTCAAGGCTTGTACATATTTAGTCATCTCCTCTTAATTTCTATGTAATGTTTGCTTTTCATCTTAATGTCTTGAATGATTTCCCTTTTTTTTCAGGTTCCAAGTTGTGGCTTATTTGCAGCAAATATGGTGGTTTGAGGTGGATGCAGCTGTCAAATTCCCTTTTCCTCCAGACATATACACACTTTCATTTCGGCTACACCTGGGGAAGTATTCTAAGAGACTAGGAAGGCGTGTAAGCAACTTTGAACATACACACGGGTGGGAGATCAAACCAGTTCGATTTGAGTTCACTACTTCCGATAATCAGCATGGCACTTCGGATTGCTGTTTGGATGATGATGGGGAACAAGATGAGATAAAAGGAAACCTGAAGCGTGGGTGTTGGATTGACTACAAAGTAGGCGAATTTATTGTCACTGACTCGGAACCTTCACTGGAAATCAGATTCTCTATGAAGCAAATTGATTGCACACATTCCAAAGGTGGATTATGTGTAGATTCTGTATCTATCATCCCTAGTGATCTCAGATCTCCAAGAAGACTGGTTTTCAAGTAGCCGTAAATCAACATTTCATGTCGAATATCACAAATACTTCTGTAAGGTGGTTGTACATAAAACATTTTCGTAAACCACATGTTATTTACCCCAAATGCCCCCCAAAAGGTAATTATTAGGCTCTTTTAAGGGTATTTGTGTAAATGACATGTTTTTACAATATGTTAGTGTAAACCCGCTTTAAAAGGGACTCTTTCGCCGAATATTGCAAGTGGTTGGTTTGCCAGGGAGTTTCTTTGCCGGGTTTGTCCTGCTGCATATGCTGTAAGTGCAGTATGGGAGGATGGCGGTCTCTGTTGGTTGGTTGGTTTTTGGTTTGGCTAGGTGTGTCCTCTGTAATCTCACGTACGTAGCTCTGTCGAGTTTTGTTTTATTTTTATACATCAACTTACTATATATGTAGAGAATTTGCTATCGGGTTTTGCACAGATGATTCGTTTTTGAGCTTGTGAGTATCCGAGTTTGAACTGATATGGGGCATTTTGATCATGTAAATTATGTATGCATTCTTTTATGATTATCCTAAGTATTTATTTTACTATACATTGAAGGCTATAGTGTTTTTTATTTTCTTGTGCAAGTTTTTTCATTCTCCTCATTCCGTTACTAATAGAATATATGTTTACGGTTATTTGGTTTAGCAAGATGATGGTATCAAGCAAACTAATATATTATCAAACTCCGAGCGCTTGTTATATTTTAGTGTCGAATTTATGCAAGGATAAGGTTGTGTACGACTGTGCGTAGCTTTCTTTTTAAGGCAATGCTAATCGTGTAGTATGAGGGCGTGAGGAAGGGATGATTCTGATGAGGTTTTCTGAGAAGGAAATATTCGGAGCAGACGGGTGGTTTGACTTTTACGTTTATTGCCAGTTTGCCACTACCTTTGATGCGCATTGAACAGCTTTGGAATATCGGAAATGGTCCTTACAAGATAGTTGTCTATAAAACCCATTTTGACTAGTATTCAGTTCATTGGTCCCAGACTCCCAGCTCGCAACTCCTAATTGCCGGGCTGGGAATTAAGGCAAAAGAGGAATACGAGGAAATCAAGATAAAACATTGGTTGGACCATAAAGCCACTACATGTAGCAGCCCATTCAAGCGGCCCGTCCAGATGATGACATGGCCACATGGGTACCGATCAGTAGGTTTTGCTTAGGACAGTCTGGAATTAGTCCTTTTAATTTATTTTTAAATTGGCTGTGTGTGTTGGCGTGTCATCTTAACTTAAGACCGTTTTTAAACAAGACCATAATCTAAACAAGTAATTAGAAAAACATAGCGGATCTTCCTCTCCGTTTTATAATAAACTAAAATTAATTCAAGAAGTCATGAAAAAATAGAGAAACAAGGGAAGAGGAGAAGATTGTCCACCAAGTGAGTAATAGTTCATCGCTAAAACAGTCACTTCTTTTTCCCTCCATTGAAACATCCATGACGTCTCTCTTGGCTTTCGCCTTCATTACCCCGTAATCAACACAATTCACGAACCGTTCTAATCCATCCATTACACTATCAATAATACAATTGTTTTCCCTTTCTTATATTCTCTACATAAATACTTATTATGAATTATGACAAGTGCTACTTAAATACTCGAAATACGCAAGCTAGGTCATTTAATTGGCGTGTTAAGTAAGTTTGAGTGATAGACTACTCCGGAAGTAGTAATACTAATACTCCCTCCGTTTTGGTCAATCGTTGTCCTATTCCTGTTTTGGTGTCTTAGGCAATTATTATACATTCTATATTAGAAAGATTTTCTATGAGTAATTTGACCACCCAATGGGACTATTGTACACTTATCCATAATCACAAACGGTATCATACTCCTTTCTTGATCTTTGTGTCAAAATGAAAGGATAATAACAATTGACCCGGACGAAGGGAGTACTATTTAATTTAAGTGATAGTTGTGATTAGAGTCAGCAAAACATCTGAAAATTGATTACTTGGTTACTAATCATTTAACATATAGTATTAATAAGTTAAGTATGTCGGCTTCTTGCTAATCACTAATCAGTGTTGCTTTCTCAAGGTTACACTAATATACGGATTAGTTGGCGCCTGTAAACTGAAGTTGAACTAGTTGACTTTACTACATACCAAGTAGGGTGCTCAAATGTCAATTAGATTGTCCCAGTTGTCGATAAATCGATAAAGATACTCTAGATCAAAAAAAAAAAAAAATGTTACACGGAGTACTGAGTAATTTTTTTAACATTTCCTTTGTGTACAATAAAAAGTACCCAAGTTTTAGTTCAGAATTTGAGACTTTTTTGTCACTATTAAGACATTACGGAGTATTATATACAGAGTATATATTACTAGCTACTATATATAGGCAATTAGTCTTCTATCCGTCACAAGCTTATGGGTTCCCACTTGCCGTTTCCCTTGCAAGCTTATGAGAGAGATCCGACCCGTCACAAGGTTGTGATGGATAATGACCGTCATAAATGAGAATTTGTGATATACAGGGTTAATAACACTTTTATTTTTGCTAGATCTATGTATGTTTTCATCAACTGAGTAAAATTATGAGAGTGTATGCATACTCTATACAATGTAGGATAAGTACACCGTAATTTAAGTGCTTCAAAATTGTAATTTTGTATCCATCTTTTGTTAGGGTAACAATCGTGTGGAAAATATTGTAAACCTCGTATCATCTAATTTATTTCTACACTCGTATGTAAAATGACATGTAATTTGTAGTTGGAGACAATAAAAATATGTTTATTCATTTATTTTCTTTAAAAAATTAACAATTGATCTCATTGAAGACGGACATATACGGCTTCATTGAAGACGGATACGCCGTCTATCCGTCTTCTATAGAAAAACAGACAGAATACACTGTAATACTGTATAGGTAGGGAGCTAAATACAAGGAACCAAAAGTAGACAAAATAATGAAACAAATTAAAGAATGTCTGTCATGCAAATTGTATGAGATTGAGTTTTAGTGATGCATGCATGATAATACTTGGATGCCATATTTCGCATAATACAAGATTGCTGGGTCATTTTTGTCTTAATTATATAATGATGGAGATACATCATTCATGTATTATTATTGCATTTTCATATATACTAGATAATATTATGAATAAATCTATGTAAATTGGTTGGAGTATATAATGTTATTGACTTACTGTAATGTTATTGTCGACGTATTCAACTCATATTGCTCTACTGGCTCTGCAGCATGAGGACACACCAGCGTTATCACTTAGGTAAGGGCCCTGTTTGGCAAACATTAAAAGCAGATTCATAATACGGAATATTAGCAGAATATAATTGACAAATCTTAGTAGTAGGTATCACAAAAAATTAATTAACTGATTAAGAAAATGTGTTTGGTAATTAACATAATATATGACAATTATACTATTTTTATGTATAAACCAAATATGCTATTACAATATGTTGTTATCATCCTAGTTTTTAGTTTAAGTTCTTATTTGAATAATGTAATATTAAAATATGGCTTTGAGAGTCGGATTTGTATTATGTAAGCTACATTTTTACCGCTGCCAAAAAAAAAAAATATGTTGTTATTAGCATCATATTGAAAAAGAGTAGATTCCGACTAATATACTATCATAATATGTCATTAACCAAACACATGAAATTAGTAAATTAATTGGTCAATCTACTATTTAAATCGAAATTTATTAATTTCACCTAATATATTGTTTACCAAACAACGTCAAGATCTTAATTTTTTTTTTTTTTATAAATGAGCTACAAGTTATAAAACATCGTTCAAATTTCGTGAAGGAGATATTGTAAGTTACTCCTCTAATAGAAGATCTGTAATATTAATGGCATTTTAGAATTTTGTAACCACTAGACCATCTTGATTGTTATGCTTTTTTTACTTTATAATATTTTAATTTTTTGAAAAATTAAAAATTAGGGCTTCGGTCGTTTGGACTTCAGTGGCATTTTTAGTGAGGTTTTATTTTCTTTTGATGTTATCAGGAGCATGTTTATCAATAGTCGGGACAATCTCCTAAAAAGGTCACCATTAGTACTCCCTCCAAATTCAATGTAGTCATTTTCTTTTATGGTAAATATTGGACTAGCATACCCTTATTACAATTCGACTGGAATACAAGTTAGCTAGTAATTATCTATTAGGATTTATTTAATTATTAAAATAAAGACAATTTCGATTGTCCATAAGATTATAAGACAACCTCGATTGTTATTAGGAAGAAAATAAGAGTATCTTATGTTTCAATTATGAGGAATCATTATGAGTAGGAATTTTTGTGAGTTCGTATCTAATATTTATGGTCGTTTACTCTAAGGTACTTAACATTTTTTTGCTGAGAAATACCTAATAATTATGTTTTGGTTGTCGCGTGGTACTAAATGCACTTTGACCCCGTTAAAAGAAGTCAAACTCCATCAGTTGACTAACGGAACATCTTAAGTAACTGTTGAAATTATTAAAAATTTGTGTTCAAAGGTATATCAATATGGATCTCATTTTGTAGAGATGAAAAAATAGGAAAGACTAAATATTTATTTTATTTTATTTAAATATTTATAACATATAAAATTATCAAACTAAAAGTAGAAGCTAGAATACCAATTTGATGCTTCTATTTCAAGTGGGTAATAATTACAGTATTACATTTTGGTTAAAAGTAGTTTTACTTTTAAATATGCTAAAAAAAAATACATACACAAATTCTCATTAAAGACAGATATACACCGTCTTCAATGAGACTTGCTGAAAAAAATAACATTTGGTCTAACTTCTACTTTTTCAATTGCAAATTAAAAGCACTTATAAATCTAGGCCAAACAACCAAATAAGGGATGAAAAACTGGTTTTTGGAAGGAAATTTATAAAAGAGGAAGAAAATGTAACAATTAATTAAGGTTTTCCGTTAGTCAACTAACAAAGTTTGACTTTTTTTAACATCAAGGTGCGGTACCGACAACCAAAACATAAATATTAGATACTTCACGAAAAAAAATGCTAGTTACCTTGGTGCAGACGATCCTAAATGTTATGAACTCCCTGACAAAAATCCTTCAATTTAGAAAACAATGGGCCGGAACAGAATGAGTAATAAAAACACTCGTAACCTGGGACCTATTGTCCACAATACATCCATCTTAACCACTAGACTAAGACATCTTCGGTATTAAAATGCATTGTACGAGAAGCAAAAATCCGAATACCTGAGCCAATTAGATATTCGCTACAATTCGACAGAAAATATAAAACATATAATTTGAAAACCGTAGATTCAACATCCCAAAGTTATAAGATTTTCATAATCAAATACGAATATTAGTTCCAAACTTTAGATTACGAAAATACAATCTATACTTACAATATATAAACTAGGTATCCGATACGTGCTCTATCCAAAATCCACAAAAGACGTACAAGATCCCGTGCATAACGTAAATGGTTACAAATTGATACGTTACCTTCAATAACTCGAATTATCCACCCCACATGATTAATGTCCATAATAACACAAGCACATCAACACACACACAAAAAAAGAATTTATGTTTTAAGGTTTAGTTCTTCATATACTCTCTTATTTTCTCCCATTTAAAAAAAAAATATACAAAAATACAAAACTTTCTTTAAAGCCTAAAGCATAGCCATGGCAACAAAAAACCTTGTTTTATATCTATTATCATGTTCAACTATTGCAATTCTCTCAGTTTTTTTTGTATCACAATACCAGCAAAAACATGCAAATGATATTACTTCTTTGCTTAATTCTAGTCTCTCAAACAACCAGAAAGTTTGGCCTGTAAGTGCAGTTATATTACATGTTTTACTCTGTTTAATTTTCATTTGCATGTGTAATTTATATTGAAAATATCATTATTTGTGTTAATTGCATGTGGGTTTTTATGGGTTTATTACAGAAACTAGAATTTGGATGGAGAATTGCAGTTGCAACAATGATTGGGTTTTTAGGTTCAGCGTTTGGGACAGTTGGTGGTGTTGGTGGTGGTGGCATTTTTGTTCCTATGCTTAATTTGATTGTTGGATTTGATACCAAATCTGCTGCTGCTATCTCTAAATGTAAGTTCTTTTGATTTTTGCTTAATTTATTTCAACATTACTTTAGTGCCTTGAGACCGTTTTCAAATGACCAAAGATAAAAATTGTGTCGAGAACTGCATCGAATGCCGGCTACATCACAATAACAAGGAGTGCAACGGAAACTAGATTAATCGAACTTGTCTCATCTGAGCGAGTTAAGTTAAAGCCATCGACTTTCAAACAAGCTCCAAAGAATTCAACAAGAATGTCCAATAGAGGCCAAGGAGTGCCACCGCTTTAACGAGCTATTTTTGTTTATTATTCCATCATAATCCGGAGCCAAACCAAAGAGCAACGATTTTTTGGCTCCATTGAAAATAGATTATATTACTATATATATACATTATATAAAAAAAAATCAAAACTTTGGTAAGTTTTAACTTTCATGTGCATGATTATGATGAATATGTTATGTTGGATCGAAAATATGTTGTTGGGTAGGTATGATAATGGCGGCATCAGCAGCATCGGTATGGTATAATCTAAGAGTGCAACACCCGACAAAGGAAGTGCCGATTTTGGACTATGATTTGGCTCTTTTATTTCAGCCCATGCTTATGCTTGGTATCACCCTTGGTGTTGCTCTTTCTGTTGTGTTTCCTTATTGGCTCATCACAATTCTCATCATTATTCTTTTCGTAGGTTGGTTTACTACCTTTCGACAATTTTTATTATGTCATGTATTTTCTTTTTCTTTTATGTTTTTCTTAATGTAAGGTTAAGAAGGGGAGGCATAAATGAATGTGGTTGGTCTTTGATGCTATTGGTTGTAGTCTTGTAGAGGCTGAGGTTTTGTGGGGAATATGTCGTTGTCCGAATCCTCTTACACTATTATTGTACAGGCTTTGTTTCTATTTTTACCAAAAAACATTTAAGGAGGCGCAAAAACTAGTACGCCGAGGATAGGGGTTTTGAACATGTACTAAGGAGGCGCCAAAAACTAGTAGGCCGAGTTCATTATGTTTTTCACTTCAGTTCAGTTTAGTTCAATTCAGGTCTTCATTCATGTTAAAACAACTAAACCAAGACTTCCTGGATCTCAGGTGTTTTACAATTGAAACGTTAACTTGTAGTTTAATGGTAGTTGTGATAATTATGCCTAGTTGGTAGTCAACATCTTGAGAGATTACTTGTATAATTGTAATTGCGCTTTTCAGGCACGTCATCCAGGTCGTTCAGTAGGGGGATTATGATGTGGAAGGAAGAGACAATTTTGAAGGTAATTATGTCGGTTCCAGCAGGCTAATTGTGATTAGTTTACAGTAAATTATGTGCCATTATGTTTTGACTCTTTCATTTAGGTGATTAGTTTGTTGTACTTTGCAGAAAGAACTTGAAAAGCAAAAGGGAACTTTTGTTAACTCCCGTGGCGAACGTAAGCAATTAATAAATCGAATTAGAAGATGCATGATTAATTTTAATCTTGCCGTAACCTGTTCTTTTTTGTTTGTTCAATCAATTGCAGTCCTTATAGACACGGACTACGAGCCTTTAAATCCTAAAGAAGAGAAAACTGCGATTGTTAGTATCTCAGCAAACTATACTTCGTTTCATTGCATTTGTATATGTACTGCCTCAGAGTTGGATTGTTGTTAATGTTTGTACTTAAACATGCAAATTTTTTTGTTGCCGTTTTTTACTTCAATAACAATATGTACAGGAAACTATTTGCTCGAACCTTAACTGGAAAAAATTGCTGCTTATGGTCATTGTGTGGGTCGTTTTTGTTCTTGTTCAAGTTCTTAAGGTAAGCAACATTTCTCATTTAAGTAAAGCGGTTGCATAGTAACTATCTGGCTGTTGAACCTAGTTTTAAAATGTTAATGCATTTTAAGCACTATCTGAACAGATTTCGATAGCAATGTCGGTGTACATATGATATATTTGTAATGGATTTTTGATTGAAATCGATAATTTTATTACAATGGGAGAAAAAATGTATTTTGGATAGCTAATGACATGTGACAATGTTTACAGAATAATGCTTCAGCTTGCAGCACATGGTATTGGGCGCTTAATCTTGTTCAGGTAACTGGTGAACTATGCATTTGAGTACCATGTGCTTTTTGCCGTAATTTGCCCATTCCGCACACCAAACAATAATATAATGATTGGAATATATGTCCGAAACATGACGGCTAGTTGTCGAAAAATGGTACTGACTTTTCTCTTCATTTTATCTTGTGCGTCTAGTTTCCCGTAGCTTTCGGACTTTTTGGGTTCGAGGCAATAAAATTGTACAAAGAGGGGCGGAAGAGAAAGATATGTGGGAACACAGAGTCGGTTTGTGGAGCTTCAATTGAGTTTACACCTATGACTATTTCATTCTGTGCACTTTGTGGTCTTCTTGGAGGCACTGTTGGCGGGCTTTTGGGATCCGGTGGTGGATTCATACTCGGCCCGCTTCTACTTGAAATTGGTGTAATTCCTCAGGTAACAATCGGTCATTTCATCATTGTCCTAAGACTACCATATAGAGTTGTTACGTACGAGTATTTACTAATACACGATGTCAGTAGCCGATTGGATTTTGTCAGGCTGGCCATGTGGGTATTATAGTCAAGTGTGAAACTTTGCAACTGTGGTGCATGTTTTAATAATTTCAAAGATGTCTTCATTTTGTCCTATGTTTTATTTTGCGATGATTAGTACGGAGTAATTAATGTTATCTTGACTATATCTCTAAGAAACCGGATTGACCCTGAAGTCACAATGCTACGTTTTGCAAAAGCACACTAATGATGCCTTCTTTTTATTAGCAACGGTGGCCTTAAGGTGTCATGTCTATGTATCTTTGAAGCTTTATAATGAGTTTCGTACCGTCACATGAAAATAGTTAAAGGATGATTACTGTTCCATGTGTTTCGTTTAAGTATTTGTTTAAACAAAGACTCTCCCTGGACCATAGATAAAGAGTGGGAGTTTCCATCACTAATTATTGATTTTGAAAACTAAAGTTAAGTTACGCAAGACGCTAGTGATTTTGTCAAATGATCTTGAAGTGGTTGATATCGGTAGAATGTGAGTAATATTTATTTTATTTGTTCGGTCTTGCACCAATTCAATATTCGTATCGTGACAGGTGGCCAGTGCGACAGCAACTTTCGTTATGTTGTTCTCATCGTCGTTGTCTGTGGTGGAATTCTACTTTCTCGGAAGGTTCCCAATTCCTCACGGTAGGTCCTCTTTTAATCTCCACTGCATGTTTTCACCAATGAATAAATTTTGTATTTGGACCACAAAATATATGAATCAACTAATTTACTTTCATGGAGAAGAAAACGCTACTGATTTGAAATATAAGGTACATGGATGGAAACAGCTCCGTTTTTGTTACTTAAATACTTTGATTGTTGCATGTCGGCATGACAGTCCTCAAAATACAACCGACGACACTCAAAAATTGATTTTCTTAGGTTTAATACAAATAGTTGTATCTGTAACTAATTGAACTAAAGACTCACTAAGTCACTATGATTTGATATATATATCATAATGAAATGCAGTAAAATGACTCAATAAAGTAGTTGTATTCCTTATTGTGAAATAGTAGTTCCTCGATTTAATTTTCTTAATTCAACACGATTTTCATTCGAGTCTTTTACATGCAACCTCTTGTGTGCTAATACAAAGGTAAAGTTGCATATATCCAATTCCCTTGCCTAACCATCTAGCCACTCGAGTTATTTGGTTGGTTCAATTGTCGTTACGCACATTATGTTGAACTATGCATTGTTTTGGCCTTTTGGGAATTTTTCTATGCTAACTAAATGCTATTTTCATGCAGCCTTATACCTTATGTCAGTTTCACTTCTTGCTGGTTTCTGGGGACAATACTTTGTTAGGAAACTAGTTGCATTTCTGAAAAGAGCTTCTATCATTGTTTTCATCCTTTCCGCAGTCATCTTTGCCAGTGCTTTAACGATGGGTAATTTCACGTCATTTTTAAGTGCATGAGTTACTTCATTACTCCGTATTATTTACAATTATCATAATCCGCCCCTTTTTTTGCCCGAAAGTGGGCACACTGCAAAACAAAACAAAAACAAAAAAAAGTGGCCAGGGATTCCGGCTGCTCAACATGCATCTGTCCTTGTTATCCTTTTTAGACAAATTTCGACAACTCACAAGTTTGTTCTGCTGATTGTACTGTTAGGTGTGGTTGGGATTGAGAAGAGCGTTAAAATGATACACAACCACGAGTTCATGGGTTTTCTGGACTTCTGCTCAAATCAATGACCTTGATCCCGAAGAGACAGGTTTACGATTCTTGATTGTTTTTCATCAAAGACCAAGAATTTTATAGTAATACTATCGTCAAATCTCTGAAATACTATTTTATTTCTTTTTTTGAAGAAAGCAATGCAGAGTGCTGGTCAATAACTTATTGACCAACACAACAAGGTAATTGTTACGTGGAAAAATAAATAAACTAGAACGCGTGTTTTTGTTGATATTAATGTTAGCTTCTGGCTAACACCATTGGTATAGCTTTAAAATCAGTTGAAGTAGCATAGTATCATTGTTGGTGGTTGATTGTTTGTTCAAGATCATGTAAGCAGATACTTCATTGTTTCGATTAATGTGATTAATGTTATCCGTTCTTGTTTGATGGGAATTACATAGATTTGTCTCGCTCTGTCATCTCTTCAATGTACCGAGCTTTAAAATTTATCGTTTTGTACCCCAGTCATAAATTGTAATACTCCAAACTGGGTTTGGGATTTGGAACCTGTCAGCAATAAAAGAGCATCCTATTTACGCAGAAAGACGACGGTGGCTGGGAGCTGGAAGATTAACACCCCACCTTGCGACAACATTGAATGCTATTAACATTCCCAATCACCAACGATTATTACTTACAACCCGTTGCATGGTGGGGTAAACTAGAGATGTCCAAGACCATAGAAAATTACAACCCGTTGCATGTTGGCGTAAGCTAGAGATGTCCACCAGCACCAAGCTCAACGCCACTTCACATTCCCCCAAGGCGCCATCATAGTTGATGTTTTCATTTACCCCAACGCATTTGAGGATATCAGAATGCGCCAATGTTGAAAGGTCCCGACGACCATTTTATTTAATTATTGATTGCTTACGATAGAAAGGAAAAAAAAATGACCAATATTTACCACAAAACTCAGTTTGACCTCGTGCCTGTAAATGCTCGACCTGGGTGGCGATTTGCTCTGCATTTCGTAGAGCGTACAGCGTACTGCGTTGCATTTAGATATACTATAATACATTTATGATAAACTGGTTGATAGTCATCAGATACTATTTCAGCATTTCGTTCCCTTTGTGTCCGGTTGCACATTACATGGACCACCAACGATCTAGCGCTTCAACCAATTTTGATGATTGATTGCGAAAGTTTTTTATTACTTAATTTTAAATAAGTTTGCCCAAATTTAACGTTAGGTGAACCTGTGGTTGTCTTGTGGACCTTTATACCAACACTCAAGTTGGTTTAAGGATGATGACAGCAACTGAACCTTGCACTGAATTGTCAATTGAGTCTCTACCACAAAATCTCGGGAAAATGTGCTTGAACACTAATAATCTATGATTCCTCTATTTTGCGTAAAATGGGTGTACAATCGTACGTCGCCCTAGCCGCGTACCAACTACAATTTCCATCTGTGAGTTGTTACAGAAGAAGGGTGTCCACAAAATCCGAGTAAACAATGAGCAATCAATATAGCAAATGCAGGCTAGAATATACCCGCTAAAGTTATCAAAGGTTATATTCATATCTACGATTCAAAACTTGTCAGCATAAGAGAAAGTCTACGTTTATATACGGTGAAGTTTTTAAGGGTGGTATTCATAACTGGGGTTCGAAACTCATCAGCATCATAACAATCTTCATAACCTAATTTGCACCAAAAGATAATAAATGAATGAAGATCATAAATCGTGATATTGTACATGGATTCTTTTCACAATCGACAAAGTCTTACAAATAGGGCATTTGTGCGCGCACTGGACATGATTGTACAATTGAGACTCAATCAAGTGCCTGTGGATTTGCAGAGTTCAGATTCCTTGCGGAGCTTGTAGCTTGGAACTCAAGTCAGCGTTTCTCTAGCCATGACGAAAGAATGCTTCCGCCCCATACCACCCCACAAAAACAATATCGTGTCTTCAATTAGACGCAATTTGGGAAGGGAGAAAGAAAGTTCAGAGTTAAAATCGGAAAACTTGAGTACATGATGCAAGCGGTCACCTACTTGGGGTTCGAGGAGCTCATTAAAGCCATTGAAGGTTTGGGAGAAGATATGGCTTGTTTGGCAGTCTTCGAGTCAGCACTGATAGCAATGCTACCCATTCCTTTCTCCACTTCTTCTCTCTCATCTTTCTCTCTCCTTTTTTTCTCTCTAGCAGCAACGTCTACTGGCTGAGATAAAGCTGCCGGAGTAGGAACAAGACGGTGTGGGCCCATAGCAATCCATGGATGAGAAAGGCACTGACCAGCAGTGGGTCTCTTTTCAGGGACAAAATCGAGTATCGGTGCTAGAAATTCAGCCAATTCATTCGCATCTTGTTCATTGAATTCATATTTCTCCACAAGAACCTTGTTCAATGGCCAGAAACGCAAACGGCGGATATGTCTCAAGTCTCCATATCGGTTGAAGAAGTCCCTTGAATAACGTCCACCTAATGCAATCTGGGAGTGATTTATGACACATTCATACACAAATAAACGCCTCACATAACTAGACATGAAAATCTCCTTTAGATGAGATTATAAATATCTTCTTACCTTGCGTGGCATCATCCCCAAAAGCTCCATCATTAACGCCAAGTGATCCTGTAAGAAACAAGTTAGAAATTTACATCCAAGACCTAGAAATAACATTGTCAAAAAGCTAACACGTAGCTCTGCCGATCAAAGAAGAAGAAGAAGAAGACCACAACAGACACCAAGTCAGTCTAACAGCTGAAAACTGGGAAAATAAAATTGAACCAACAAAGCAAAATCGAACGGATAACAGGAAGCACGGGGATCCTCTTCGTTTCCTTGGAGGATATGAATGGTCAATTTAGAAGATTTAACAAATATACAAATTAATAATAGGAGTAATCTAAGACTTTAACATGACCCACAATAAGAAATGGAGAGATGAAAATAGAGAGGATAGCTATCATGGACAAGAAAGTCACTCAGTAAAAAAAAGATGCAAGAAAGATAACTGAGCTCTGTCCATTATGTAAATTCTGTTTACCGTGTAATATATGATATCTCACTGTAGCAATTTGGGCCACTCCAAACATTGTTTTTTAATTAAAAAAATTTTGAGATATAAATCTAATTGGTAAATCCACATCTCAATCATTCTTCACATGTTACCTTCCTTAAAATCCTTCTCTCCCTAATTATTTATCATTCCTGTCTACTCTATTAGGCATATGGCTACAGGCTACAGCCTACCCTGCGACCTGAGAAATAAAACTTACATGGAGTACTAAACTAACCTAGACCTGATAGAAAAACAGGTGGAAGTGATTAGCAGACATATGAGACCTAAGAGCTTCAGAAAAGAAAATACACAAGGCAGGTATTTCACAGTTTACGGGAGTGTGGAACTAACAAAGTAGATTAACGGTCCAGACATTAAGGAAAAATGACATTTCAAGCATCGTGTCATTGACAATCAGGGGAAAAACAGTAGAGTACACTTCCTAATTCCTAGCGTTGTTACAAGAGACCATCAATACTCGCGTTTTCCTTTGGGTCACTCGCTCACTCCTAGCCCCTTTGTCTATTGAAAGATGAGTTCTGTCAGGTATGTATGACATTATATTATCAAGGTGAATTTGCAGAGACCGTGCCAACAGAACACAAGGAAACAGCAACACCATTAATATACTTAACCTACTATTATATGTGCCAAGATGAGAGTGTCCCATAGTAACAAAAGAGAAATGAGTTAATCCCTTTATAAATCAAGGATCTACTCCCTTCTATAGCCTATGGGATTAATATTGGACCTCGACTACACTTATGAAGTGGATTATGTCTCCTCGGGGGAGTAGCTCAATCTAATATGGTATCAAACTTCATGTCTTTTACCTAAATTTGATATTTGCTTTAGGCCGTTTACATAGCTGGAGTAGGGCCTCACCTCTAAATACCACTCTCAAGTCTCTCAGCCTAATTTCTCTAGGACTTTAAACGTGAGTGGGTTGCCTAATCGCCTCCTGTAGCAAAATAGTTTTGGGACACAACCTCCTTTGACTTATGAAGTCAACTATGTCTCTAATGAGTGTGACTCCACCACTCACACCCAATCTTCTTTGGACTTTTGACATAAAAACGAATTACCAAAATGACATCAAAGCCTTGATAAAAGGGTTGGCTAACTTGAATCATTAACGGAACTTTAATCCCAACATGATCATTTGGATCCATTTAGGCTTGAATCCACCAATACGATCAAAACGCAAACTACATTTTAAAAATAAAGCAAGGTAAAAAATATTGTGAACAAAAAAAATCAAAAATCAAAACTCAAATTACAATATTACATCATAGCATGAATTTTTCTCTCATAGATTGCCCTCTCTATCATCATATTCTCACTAAACCCAAAGACATTCATATCGTTTACAATCACCTTTATCCATATTTATTTTGGTCCAACAATATTATCCATTTTTCATTTCTATATCCTCGTAACCGCTGCTTCAGTTCTCTCCGCTGCACATGGCTATACCGCGCCATAACGGTTTTTAAACTACATATTTTCGCCGAGTGAAAAGCTATGAGATTCTATCATTTGTCTCCATAATTGCAGTTTCCTTTCAACTTCATCTTTTGTTTCATCAATCAGTACAATATCATCCGCGAACATAGGAAGCTCGTCTTGAAACTAAGGGAGCACCCTACCTTCATGCACTTTAATTGTAACAAGGAACTCTTCTATTTTGCCCACATTAGTCTGTATACCCGTAGTGGCTCCCATATTACAAGATTGACATATTTTTGGGACACCTCTTTCTTTGTTAATGTCCACCAAAGTACTTGTCTCGGCACTCTATCACACGCCATCCCTAAACCAATGAACACCATATCTAGATCCTTCTTATCACGATAGTTCTCTTGTCCGATAAGATAGATCGCCTCCATTCTCGAACTCCAACGCATATATCAAAACTCCAAACTGGTTCAGAAACATCTTGATCTTTCTCCCTAGTCTTTGCTCACTCACTATTTCCCATAACTTCATGGTATGACTCGTTAGTCTAATAGCACAATAGTCAGAACATTCTTGCACATCATCTTTATTCGTAAACAATGGTACCAAAATATTCTTCCTCCATGCCAAATGAATCCAATTACATCTCCAAATCTTTTTCAAAAACATTCATAGGCATTCGATAACTCATTCCCTCAAAATCTCCACACTTCTATAGGTACACCATCTCGTCTTTAATGCGATTTGTGCTCACCTTTTTTAATACTCCGCATAAATTCTCTATTAATAATAGGTGAATCATATTAGGATGAATACCTAGATCCTTGTTATCCTTTTCTTGTTGTCCATTGAATGGATTATCAAAGCACTCCCTTTATCTACCATATATCTCTTTATTTCTCACCAACGCTTTGTGATCACTATCATTCACACATTTGACTTTTCCTATATCATCCATCTACTTCCCTCATTCGAGCCTGTTTATCGATTTCCTTTAGTGCCTCCTTTGTGTCTAATATGCAACGTCAAGCGGTTCCGCTTTTTGGGAAGCGAGTCCCAGAAAGGAAATGCATTGTAGGAACGCCAATCGGCCCTAGATTCTAGGGTGACAAGCCTTGCATACATTCTCTCATTGACCTTTCCCCATCATCCCTTTTATTTTTGCTTTCCTACTAGCTTCCTTGTATTTCATTCTCAATAATACTGCATATTCCTAGTGACTTATAACACTCTATATTCTTCTTTATCATTTTGTTTTACTTCTACGTTCCACCAAGATGTGTCCTTACTTTTACTTGGCGGTGCATAGCCCTTTGATTCTCCCCACACTTCTCCCACTACTTCTTTAATATTATACTCTATCATATTCAAAGTTGAATCTATATTTCTATCCAACTCACCGAACCATAATTCTCTATGGACTCATTTAGCCACAAATCTAACTTGATTCTCCCCTTGGAGCTTCCACCACTTGATTCCATGATCACCTAGCCTAATAGTCTCCTATTCCATAAGTCCATCTTTCCTCGAAAAATCGAGCAGAAGTACTCTCACCGGGTATCACCTTGCAATCCATGTAAACTCTTTCTCCATGAATTTCTAACCAAAAAACAGTATATCAAACGTCCATTACCTCACTTTTGTAAGTCACTAAATGAAAGCGTCTCTTCATAAACCAAGTGTTCTCCATCATATTCAAAGTTGAATCTATATTTCTATCCAACTCACCGAACCATAATTCTCTATGGACTCATTTAGCCACAAATCTAACTTGATTCTCCCCTTGGAGCTTCCACCACTTGATTCCATGATCACCTAGCCTAATAGTCTCCTATTCCATAAGTCCATCTTTCCTCGAAAAATCGAGCAGAAGTACTCTCACCGGGTATCACCTTGCAATCCATGTAAACTCTTTCTCCATGAATTTCTAACCAAAAAACAGTATATCAAACGTCCATTACCTCACTTTTGTAAGTCACTAAATGAAAGCGTCTCTTCATAAACCAAGTGTTCTCCATCATATTCAAAGTTGAATCTATATCTCTATCCAACTCACCGAACCATATTTCTCTATGGAATCATTTAGCCACAAATCTAACTTGATTCTCCCCTTGGAGCTTCCACCACTTGATTCCACGATCACCTTATAGTCTCCTATTCCATAAGTGATAAGTCCATCTTTCCTCGAAAAATCGAGCACGAGTACTCTCACCGGGTATCACCTTGCAATCCATGTAACTTTCTCCATGAATTTCTAACCAAAAAACAATATATCAAACTTCCACTACCTCACTTTTGTAAGTCACTAAATGAAAGCGTATCTTCATAAGCCAAGTGTTCATTATACCCAAATCATAAGCTAACGTAAAATCTAATATACCACTTCCTGCTTCATTCCTCTCCCCAAGACCAAAACCTCCATGAACACTCTCAAAACCAACATACTAGAGCCTACAAGACCGTTCAAATCTCCACTATTATTAATTTCTCACTAGTAGGAACACCTCGAACAACCTCCACTAGATCATCCTAAATTCCTGTTTGATAGTAGCAACTGGCACATTATAATTGTGACTACCTCACCCCCGACCACAAGCTTTATACCCATAATCTTGTCACTCCAATAAACTCCCTCATCAACAACTATCCCTACACCATTCTTACCTCTAACCTTTCCTGAATACCAAAGTTTGTAACCCCAAGGAACTAATTCTCTCGCCTTCTCCCCAACCCTTAGTCCTCTTTTAAACACGTTACATGAATCTTCCTCATTTTCATAACCTCCACTACTTATGTTAATCCAATGTTTGAAGTTCCACATCGCATCCTATTACCCTTAGCATTAATATTAGCCAACCACTTATTCCACACACGTTTGACACCACCACCGCATGGTCACGGTGGCACAACGCTTCCGAAAGACGACCTAGCAACCCTAACAATTTTCCCCTGAATTTTTCCACAACATCAGGGCTAAGAGATAGAGTGCGCCCTAACCTATTTGGCACCACCTCAAGTGTAAAGGTGGCGCGCCGCTTCGTGGGTGACGACCCAGGAGCACTGACAAACTTATCACTACACTCGGGGCGACGACCTCGGAGACCTGACAGCTTATCACTACACTACGGGCGACGGACAAACTTTTCACTACACAAAGTCGAGCGCGTCGCTTTAGAGGAAACTCCCCTCAACAAAATTCAATTTTTGATTTATGTCCATAAAGTGTGCTGGAGATTTTGGCTGCCACAAACTTACCGCAACCCTCCTCCTACATACGGGCTTGGGGCTAACACTGAATATCCTAAGACACTAGCATCGGCTAACTTGAATAATCAAACAAAATACAGAAGATTAAAAAAGGAGGAAAAAACTCATGTGCATAACAGGTGCCAAGGTCAGAATTGTTTTTATACATAACACTCCTATATGAGAGCATATCCATGTTTAAGTTGGGAGCTCACTCAAACCCATGCTGCTTAATTAAAAAAGGAAGAAGCAACTGCTCAGTATTAACAATGTTATGATGGAAAAGAAAATTGCATGTTTGCATAACCAATGGCCAAGGTGTAACTTGTAAAATATTGGTGGGTACACGATATATAGCCGATAGGTAAGAGGTTTTCTAATTTAATGGCTCAATAATTTCCGATAGGCTAAGGACGTTTCAGAAATGCCTGAATTTGGCCTTCGCAGCAAAATATTTTACAGATAAGGTCGGTACTTGGCAGACTAATATGGCCAATTAAATTACAACTCGCAACACACAGACTTTATTAGCGCGGCTGCATCGTAGTACACTATCACAATTCATTACTAAAACTGCAACGACGACCAGTACAGTAATTTAGTACCATGCATACAATATTCATCAATTTGCAAGTTGGCAACCCCTGCCCCTTCTTTAACTAATAGCATTTCCAGGTAGAGACAATCATTAGTAAGTTATCTTCGGACTCCACCAGGTAAGTGAGTTAGTGCAAACAGTCTATATGAATGACCTCTCTCCCTTGCCTCTTTCTTTAATCAAAGCCTTTTTTGAACAAAAAAAAGGAGGATGGAATCATGGAAAATGAGTTTGGTAAGAAAGAAAATCTTGAGATATTATAAGAAAATACTATATCAAACATAATTCTCAACTCCCCTTATAGGATACGAGATAAACTCCCTTTTTTATTGTACAAAAAAATTGGATTGACTGGAGGCTGGGGCCATCCACCTAAAGAGATCCTTAATCACTACTAGAAAGAAAGCGGTACTAAACTGGAATGCCTAGGGCGCCTTGAAGATACAGAAGATTTGATCAGAGAGAAATCAAGCAAGCAGGACTATGTTCATCAATTCAGCCAAGAAAAGGAAATGCAGGGAACATACAACGGGGAAATGAAGTAATAGAAGGGAAAGAAGTGTAAAATAAACAAGGCAAGACTTATAGGAAACTAGTAATAGACAACCGATACAGAATTACCAAGTTCATGAGCTTGAGTGCAGACAACCAAAACAATAAATAGTATCAAGAAGTGAGAAGCACAAGAGTAATCGAAAGTGTTTAAACCAACATACATACATTGTTATGAAGCTAGTGATCAATAAGAGTTTCTATAGATGATTAGTTTTTTCTCTATTTCCTTCTTTTGGTTCCTAGTCCACTTTTTTAGAGAGGTTGGAGAAATGTTTATGGCGACACATGACAACCTGCACCTAAATTTCTTCCCCTTACAAGAACTAATCGGGACATCCCACTGCATAAATGCATTAGATACTTGAGCAATAAAAACCTGCCTGCCCACCTTGGTTGCCTATCATACGAATACGCAATACGCAATACGCTAAGCACCTATTGCGCTGTAATAAAAATATTTTAAACCAAAAATTATGATACGTCGTTATACCGATAGTCCGATACGGAATAAGTAGAAATGTGTTCGCAATTCACTGGGATTTTTTAGGGAATCTTGTAACCTAGCGTGCTCACCCATGAGTTTTCTATCACGCCAATCTAAAATAATAAACAAGATGACACTTATCACAGGATTTATCTAGCAAGCCATAAAACACAAAAAACATACCTCGTCCCTATCGTAATTGTCACCATTATGAGGATCAAACAGAACATCGCCAGTAGCCAGCTCAAAACAAATGCAAGCAAAGGACCACATGTCGGCAGAGGTAGAATATTTTGATCCAAGAATCACTTCAGGGCACCTATACTGTCTTGTTTGAATATCGTTTGTGAACTGCTTGTAAGTCCAACAAGCATTTCCAAAATCAACCAATTTGCACTTGAGTTCCACAGACTCCAACAATTTCCGCCTTGCAGAACGGCTACCTCTCTTATGAACTGAACTTCCCCCGCTGGATCCCTTCACACCATCGGCATCTGATGATCTATTCACAATGTTAGAAACATTCACTTGGAGTTCCACACAATTTTAACTTTTTACTATGATGAAAACTATACTCCACCTGATGCTTCCATGTCTTGCTCACATTCAGCAAAAGCCTCTTTTCCAGTACACTCTTGGGCGGCACGTTTAGCCTTCCTCCGAATCTTCTTCTTCTGATTCTTTGTCAGATCACCATTCAACACTTTAGCATCTTTACTCCCAGATTCATATAAGGTTTTCTCTTTACTATTGGGAAGAATAAGGGGAGCGCCAGACTTTCTTAGGTCTTTACCCGGGTCTATCATTGACAATAGCAAAATGTTCTCAGGCTTTAGATCGGTGTGTATAATTGACAACTGCTTATGCAAATAATCCAAGCCAACTAGAATATGATAACATATCTCCTTCACTTTTACAAGAGGCATCCCATGATAGTCTGAGTACTTTATTAATGTCAAAAGATTATCACCCAAATACTCAAAGACCATGCAGACATGTTGCCCATTAGGACCAGAATGTTTAAAATGGTCCAAAAGCTTCACAACACACTTCTTATCCGCAGGGTCTCCATCCGCAATCTGTTTCAATATTGTTATCTCATCCATCGCAGCCTCTGTATAATGCTGCGCACTCTTTTGCACTTTCAATGCTACATAACGCTGAATCATTTGGAAACCAAACATAAACAACAGAGCAGATTAATTATGAGATCAACTCAGAAAAGCTAAACAACGAGAACATAATTACGGCAAGATAAGTGGGAAAGGTAATGTACATAATAGTATTATACACAACTATACCCATTTGTTGAAAACAAAGCCAGGTTGCTACCGAGTGACACCCTTCATAAACTAGCATTATACACACAGCTATACAAGAAATTTAAACAAGGAGTGAGCAGGAAACTACTAAAAAATTATTAGTGTTACACTATTAGCAACAACAACATTACCCCATTGCCTCAATGGCTCCCGCAAATTGCGGTTTAAGGGGGGGTTGGATGTACACAGTCTTATCGGTTTCCGAATGACCCAAATTGCGCAAATTGCGGTTTCCGAATGACCCAAGATGAAAATTGCGTCGAAAACTACTTCGAATGACTAATACTTAACGGTTGAAAGAGGCGCGGTCACTTTAATGAGCCATTTTGCAAATCACTAAAAATTTGTGCATGTGTAAGAATTAAACAACGCAGATGGCTTGAATGTTAGAATATTTAATAATATTCAAGTGGCCTATGTGTTTCGGGTTTAAATAATAGTTACGTTCATATTAAATATTACGGCTTTAATATAAAAGATGACACCGTGATGGATCGGTCTCAATTAAAGTAATTAAAGTCTGGGAATTATTATTCCCTCTTACCTTACCCTATTATAATTCGTCTTTCATGAAAGGGTACGAACGGGTTTGATTGTGAAAAGGAACGACCCATCATTATATATTTACATGATGGGATACTGTAAAACATAACAATCAATATTTCCTCTGACAAAAAACAAAAGTACGTACAGTAAAAAGAAAAGTGAAAGACAGTTTTCTTCTCCATCATCAAGGAACATAAAGGAAAGGGTTAAGGAAGATAATCAATCTTCTATATTCTTATTATTGTATTGAGTGCGTCTGTAAGACATGGATCAAGGTTAGTTCTTTATTTCGTCTTACTGTTTTATTAGGGTTGAATTAATTCAAGTCTATATTGATTCTTGGGACTGATTTTATTATCGAAATCATAAAGTATATCTTATATTTGGTATCAGAGCGGTTTAGACTTGATTAATTTACCATGAAAGATTTTACTGACATTATTTTTCATCACCGTATTTATGAAAAATAATGTCAATATAAAGGAATTGAAATTTTGTTTTGATGTTCAAGAATATATAATTGCATAATAGTTTATACATGTTGGACTATAATGCACGAAGTCAAATCAGTTAAAGCGTCTTGTTTGATTGAATGAGTTTGTGGTTTGGCCGTTGATATTTGTGGGTTGGATTCTTTGCCCTCTTGATATTTGTGTGTTGGGTATGTTCCATGACATTACCTTCTTCCTTGGTACGGATTTTGTTGGCAGTGGGTGTCATGTTACTATAATGCCAATTATAAATCACATATGATGAATTGTCTGTGTCAACGCATGATGAATTGTTAATAGTGTTACTTATCATGGATCAAGTTGTTGTACCATTTTTGTCTGGGTATTTATCCCAATAAAGTTGCAGTACCAATTTGTTTGGAGAATTGCACTACAGTACCTATTTTTTTTTTTTTTTTTTT
>JAIUZE010019707.1:0-19630 GCA_022085475.1 Heliosperma pusillum
GGGTTGATATCGGATCAGTTTTGTAAACGATTTGCGTAATTTTAGTTAACTGATCGATAAAGTTAATAAATATCTAGATATTTTGATTAGTTTAATCAAAATAAATAAAATATCTAATGGTGAGTGGAAAATGATGACACGCGCGTGTGACTATGCCAAAGTCGAGTTTCGAGTTTGTTACGGGATTTACGATGAGTCGGGAATAGTTAAATGACGTTCGGTTTAAAACCGTAAAAGTTATTCTTTAAATTCCGAATAAATTCAAAAATAATTATATTAAATTATGATAAATCTTAATAAATCTAAATAAAAATAAATCAAAAATATTATTTTTTTAAATAAAATTTCGGTCTTCATACTTATGAGACGAGTCGGGAAAAAGTCAACGGAAGTCAAAGTTGAATGAAAAGTCGAGAAAAGTCGAAGATGACTTAAAAGTCAAGAAAAGTTTAGGACGACTTAAAAGTCAAGAAAAGTCAATGACGACTTTCAAAAAGTCAAGAAAAGTCAAAGACGACTTAAAAGTCAAGAAAAGTCAAAGATGACTAAAAACGGTCTTTTCCTGAAATCTCTCAGAAATTCCAAATACGAACGCGGAATTTCAAAATACGACTCGAAACAATAAATTCTATTTTAAAAACTTAAGTCTACTGAAAAGTGTTAGTAAATATTTTCCCTAGAAAAATTGGTATTTTCGGTGGTTGTTACCGAGGTCTCCTTATGGTTTGTGCTACATCAAATACGCACAAGTATGGTTTTGATTTCATTTCTTTATAAGCATGCATTCATTTGTTAGCATTTTGGAGCCATTCACATGATTAAATTTGTCTTTTTGAACCCATTCACCCCAAATTTATCCTAAGCTACATATAAAAATTGCCTACCTTGTTGAGCTAGTAGCCTTGATTAATTGTGTTTGGGTGCTCATTTAAGATTTGTTCTATTTTGAAGTATCATTGTGAGCTTGGTCTTAATGCTTTGAAAAAAGAAAGAAAAAAAAATGATGAAAAAAAAATGATGGAAATGAAAGAAAGAAAAAGAAAAGAGAAAAAAGAAAGGAAAAAGCATGAAATGAAAAAAAAAAAAGAGAAACATATTTTGTATGAAGAAAAAGAAGAAAAAGATGATTTAAGAAACTCTCATATTTTATTTACATATTTTGGAGAGTGTTTCTTAAGAATTGTATTAAAACTTTTGGAATAGTTTCGGGATTGAGCATCCTTACATATGGTTGTTGCTAGCTTGACTTAGCTCCACATACCATAAATCATTTGTTCCCCTTTCTTACCCATTTCTTATTAGCCTTCTTCTTACCTACGGCTTCCTTTTCATCCTTGCATTTGAATGTTTTTAGCTTGTAGTTTTGAAATTTTTACCATATTAGATTGCGGGCACACTCTCATGAGTCGAGAATAAGTCAGTGCCACTCATAAAAATCCTTTCAAATTAAAATAAGTTTGAGTGAATCGTGAGAGTCCATAAGTCAAAAGATCATGCAAGAGCCGAAAAGTTCAATTGAAGTCTTTTATGCTACGCCGCCATGTAAATCTCATCCATGTTTTTGCATTATCCTTATGCCCATGTTGTTTCGTGATTTAAGTCATTATGTTTGATAGTTTAAAATTGGTTGTTGCAATTGTGGGGACTTCGTTGTTTTCCTCTCTTGTCTTATGTGCTTGCTTGAGGACAAGCAAGGGTTTATCTTGGGGGGGTTTGATATGTCTAGTTTTTATATGATTTTACTCCCTAATTTATCTCGATTTTACATGATTATTATACTTTGTTTAGTATATTTATTAGCTAATTACGTGTTCGAGGTGCATTGCTCGTTTTTGCTATGTTTTGTAGGAATCTAAACATTTAGAGGCTTTTTCCTAACACAATTAGCAAGCACCAAAGTCCAACAAGCTAATGGAAACAAGATGGACCATGGAAGGTTAGAATGGAGAATGACAAGCCAAGCATCAAGATTTCTGAAATGGATTGAAATGCAAATGAGAAACCAAAAATGAAGCCCAAAGCAAGGAGCCCACAACTTAAACATAGGGTGCTCCTTTGGATGCTCAAGGAATCCCAAAACTATGCAATTAACCGGAACATTAAGGTGCTTAAAGGCTTAGCTTTGGATTCCTTAAGTATTAAATGGAGTAATTAAGCAAATATACCCGGATAAAGGAAACCCCGATCGGGGTTCCCATTCCCCGATCGGGGTTTAGCTTATGTGAACACTTACGTTTCAAGTCCATGTCCCTATATAAAGGAGATGGACTTCGACACTTAGGGGCATCTTTTTTACACATCTTACACATCCTTTTTCATATCTTCTCTCATATCTTTCCTTCAATTTTCCTTAGTTTAAGCAGAAGTTTTTCTTAGTTTCATATTTAGTTAAACATTTAGTTATTACTTTGTGCAAACACTTGGTTACATTTCAAAG
Organism: Heliosperma pusillum; assembly: GCA_022085475.1. Lineage (NCBI taxonomy): Eukaryota > Viridiplantae > Streptophyta > Magnoliopsida > Caryophyllales > Caryophyllaceae > Heliosperma > Heliosperma pusillum. Next base: position 2,438 of record JAIUZE010019707.1, read on the forward strand.
TTGTAATTCAATCTTTCCATTCAAGCATTTGGGTTCTTTGTTCTTCATTTCCGAGTTATATTTCTCGATTGCGGTAATTCTAATTCTTGTATTATGTTAGTATTCACTTTCCTTACAAGTCATTTGGTTAATCATATTACTAGCTAATCAAGATTACATTGTTATTTACATTAGAATTATTAGTAGTAATTTCATTCACTTATAACATATTCCATTAACAAGTTGTTCACTTTTGTAATTTCATATTCATCATGCTTATTATATCGAATACTATTAGTATAATTATCTACATGAGTGAGTAGTTTCATTTGTCTAGGGATTAAGGAAGCCATGCATAATTAGTAAGTTGTAAATGTTAAAATAAGGATGAACTAATATTGATAAATTGTTTCCATCACATGCTTGTATTGTTTTGTTAATCTTTGTTATTTGGCCAATTACATTGATTAAATTTGTTAATTCATTCTATAAGTCGAGAGGCACGGAATCGGATTAGACTAAGCATGTGTAGTAGGACGACTCTAGTTATAACGAAAGTTCTCTAGGACTCGACCTAAGGTTGACACTAATATCGAGAGATGGGTGTCATAAGCCTAAACAATTAACAATATTAAGGATTCCTATGTTTAACATGAGCATTTACGTATTTGCATGAGTGACCCGAGTCCCCTAGACTCTTTTAATATTATTTGATTTGCATCATAGTTAGCTAAACTTCAAAACTAAACCAACCGTTAAACCGACTTTGATAGTAGTCTATTCATAGAATTTCATAACGAAATTCCCGTCTCCTTGTGTTCGACCCCTCGTACTACATTAATATGTGTCTAGGGAAATTTATCTTTGCATAGGTATGCGATATATCCTATCATGACACCTTCACGTTCCCCATCGATCCTCCAGGATCTATGTTTAGGGAGCCTTCTGACGCTAAGAGAGAGGCTGACTTGGCTAGCGCGAGTGGGGATACTTTCTTCTTCCTGGCGAGGAGTACTCCGGGTTCGTTCACCGGAGACTGGCGTATTGGCCTATCATGGTAAGCATTGCTTGTTTCTTATTTTATTTTTGAATTGATTTGAAAAGTGACAAACGATTGTCAATTAAAGAGCCATTTGATCTTTGGAGGAGATCGAGGTGGCAAGCGTCGAGCCCCCAACTTACCGCGAGGTGCTGAAGTACACCGATGCGACCGACTTCACGACGATCTCAGGAGCACCACGACTTTAGCAAGGCGTTGACCGACGCTGGCTTGGAGGAGTGGCAGCACCTAGTGAGGAGGTTAAGCCTTTAACTTTGGCTATATTCATTATTTTCATTGCATAGGAATGCATTTTATTTGACCCTTATTTACATTTGAATACAGGTGGCACGATTCTCAGCACGTAGCGTTGTGGAGGGTGGCCAACCGGCTGCAGGCTACGGCCATCAAGGCGTTCTTTGGTGGCCGGGATCGACATGTATGAACCTCTCATTCCCATTACATATTATTTTATATTTTTGTATTTTGAAATGGAATGATTGAAATGGTGCATTTCTTCACAGAGAGACTTGGAGCGGGAGTTGACGGAGTCCCGGGAGATGGAGGCCAGGGACGCTGAGATCGCCGCTCTTGAGGCGACTGTAACCGAGCTAGGTGGCGATGAGGATTAGTCGTCTTTTGTTTTATTGTTGATTTGTACATTTTGGATTTTTTTTGTACATTTTGGATTTTGAATTTGTCCTGGGCGAGAACTGCCAGTTTGATGTACCTGCCTCCTTTTGATTGTATTTGATGGCCTGAGTGCCTTTGCTGCAGGTTAGTCTAAAAACATGATTGGTAGGCGACGGTTTTTGCCGTCATGCTACCGAAACTCACATAGAATTTACATAATTTACATATAGCATATTGGTGACCTAAACTGGCGCAAAACGAAAAAAAGTGCCCGAAAATGGCAAAATAATGCGAAAATGCGCGAAAATTACTGGATAGTAAGGAGGGCAAAAATACGCAAAAATGACCGGATATTAAGAAGGGCTACCCCCTAAAAAAAGAATTTAAAAAGAAATGTGTAAGTGTAAAAAAAAACCCGTAGAAAATGCGCAGAAATGAGCAAAAATGACGACCAGACAGTAGGGAGGGCTATCCCCTAAAAAAAGAAATTAAAAGAAGTTTGTAAGTGTTTGAAAGAATGGAAAGAAAGAAGAATGAAATGATTCCCCTAAAAAAATGAAAGAAAATTAATAAGTGTGCTCATTTGGCGGCCATGTCGACTTCCGTCTCGAAAAGCGAACCCGACAAGGATTAGGAAATCCTAGATTTTGGTAATTCGACGTATTACCAAATCCACATCCAATAGGAATAGGAAATCAAAGCCGAACATAAATTATGAAAGATCCCAAGATGGAAATCATGACAAAGAACCTGGGGAAGGGGCCGAGCAAGAGTTGCGACTCTTCCAAAGAGCGCAGCTCAAGTTGCGTCATCTCCTGAGTTAGTCCGTCCTCGACTGAAATTAGGGAAGAGCGAATAGTATAAATAGAGACGTCGGGGAAGCTATTTATTCACGCAATTCTTCTTCTATCTTCCATCTATTACACAAAAGCTCTCTAATCCTAAGAAAATTTTTAAAATCATGGATGCCTTTGAAAACCGTCTCAAAGAGAGGACGAATGAGTTTACAAATGTGGAGAAACATGATATGGGTGCTTTCAATCTAGGATCGATCTTGAGTCTAAAATTGGTGAAGGTTGTGAGGCCTTTCTTGGATGCCTGTCTTGAGTATTGGGACCCGAATTTGCTTGTGTTTGCCTTTCCTGGAGAAATAGCTGCCATTGGAGGATCGGATCCGGAAGATGTGCCAGCTATACCCCTTAGCTCCCAAGGATATAAGAATTAATTAAGGGACCTTCTTGGATTGACCAAGGCTGAGGTAGACCATTATGTGACCTCAAAAGGTGTTCGTACGTATGACTTCGTTGATTGATTTATAAATAGGGAGGACCCTTCTATATCATATGTTTCGAGACGCAGAGCCTTTGGATTTTGCCTACTTCGTTGCTATAACTTTCAATGCCATGTTGATAAGGAGATGAGAGGGGATCCTTTTTTCCTGAGCCTAGTAAAACAAATGAAGATGCGCAAGAGCCCAACATGTCGTTGCTTAGGAGAGATCATTCTTGGGTTCGATAACAGAAAGGCGAAATGAGAGTTTCTGTATCTGGGAAGTCCCATTATTTTGCAGGTAAGAACCTTTCAACTGTTTGTCTCTTTTCTTGGCTTGGATAACATTATGCTTTTTTCTTCTTCTTTTTTTCTTTTTCGTTTTTTTTGTTCTTTTTTTTTTTTTCGTTTGCTGCAGATCTGGCTGGTAGAATGACTGCGGTTGATCGAGCCCCCAGGTAATGTGCCAGGATATCGTGCTCGATCAATTGATATGAGAACCAGGCTCTACATGGTGGACTTCACCCGGATATGGAACTATTGAGAAAATAAGCTGAAGAGTGATGATGGCTCGCTGATCCGATGAATCGTGCCATGGTGGCATCTCAGGTCAGTCACTGTAGCATCATCTCTGGATCTGACTCGGTCAGTTTGTATTCCTGGCTTGGAATTTACGATATGTGTATTTCCGGAGAGATTGTTGAGGCAAGTGGGCGTTAAACAGAAAATCCTCATAATTAATATCGTTCCCCAGATTGCCATAGCACATACTGCAGAGTCTTGTCGAGAATGGGCCACTAGGTGGGTTCAGAGAAAAATGTGGTTCATACCTATTCCAGTTGGCTCTTTATGGGTATCTAGCTCATACTTGCAATGGAGAAAGACTAGTACCCCCGAAGAACGTGAGAAGTTGAGGAAACGCGAGACTGTAGATCACAAGATCAGCGAAGTGGCTAAGGAGAACCAAAAGTATCTGGCTGAAGGGGAAGAAGACGTCGTATTCCTAGTTGTTCGTCTATCAAAGAAACCGAAGGCAACTGCTGCCGTGAAGATGGTGGTAGATAGAAATGGTAAGGCTAGACTGCGAGAACGACCGTTGGTGATTAGGTTCAAGATAGCACAAGAGCGACAGTCTCGTGGTCGAGACAAGAAGAATGACAAAGGCAAGGGGAAGATGGATGAATAGCTTTACTCATATCATATTATTTGTTATTATTTAAGTTGTAATAAATAGCGGGGTTTTTAGAATCCTAACCTAGTTGTATTTCAACATTTATTTTATGTATGTGGCGTATTACTATTATTTATGGGATAATGAATAAAAGATGAAGTTAGTTAAGAAACTAATGAGATTTTTCTTTATTATTCTTATCGAATTTCAAATGCAAACGTACATGTCCTTCTATTTACATTTAAAATAATGACGGGTTGAATCCTGTGGAGGATTGCCTATGTATTCATTAGAAAAATAAAATCAAACCCTACGTGTAGTTCGAAAAAATGTAAAAGAATAATCGTTCGAAATAATAGTTTGTAATAAACTTAGAAAAAGGTAGCATGTGCTTTTTACTCACTCTTAAAAGAAGTACAATTCATTTTATCTGATGACATGAGGATATCCAAATGTCAAAATGCAAGAGCATAGCAATATTAATTTTACCTGGCAAGGGGCCGGTTTTATTTCGTGTCGCACGAGCGGCACATGCGATACGCGAGGCGCTTTTTTTTCTTTGACTTATTTTAAGGGTAGTACCGTTTCAATTGGTCTAGGTTGGTAGGGTTATTGAATTCGTTCCCATCTAAGTCTGTGATTCTAACCGCACCCCCTGAGAGTATGGATTTGACTAAGAATGATCAAGCCAAGTTTGGTTTGAATTTTCCTCATGGATCAACAGGTAGGAGAGCTCTGACAAATTTGAGCACCAAATCCCCTTCTTTGATGTTCCTGCACTTAACCCGTTTATTAAAGGCTCGTTTGATACGTGACTGATATGTCTGTGTATTATGTAATGCCCGCAACCTTCGCTCGTTTAAGAGGTCAAGTTCACCATATCTATCTTTCTTCCAATCAGCTTCCGGAATTTGACTTTCCAAAAGAATACGTAGAGATGGGATTTCAAGCTCTACTAGTTGTACAACTTCCATCCCATAAGTCAAATAGAAAGGAGTGGCCCCAGTGGGTGTCCTAACTGAGGTGGGATATCCCCATAATGCGAAGGGTATTTTGAGTGGCCAATCGCCGTAACTCGATCACTTTCTTGAGTATTGTGACGACTTTCTTATTAGCTGGCTCTACCGCGCCATTAGTCTGAGGTCTGTAAGGCGAGGAATGATGATGCTTGATTTTGTATTTGGCTAGCAATTGCTCACTCTCAGCGTGGAAATGTGATCCATTATCACTGATGATTTCATGTGGACAACCATATCGACAGATGATATTGGTTTGTATGAACTTGCCACATTTTTAGCGTTGAGACTAGTGTAGGATTGATCGGACCTGTCGCAAGCCCGATACAATGATAAATTACCCAGACTAGGCTAATAACAAATTAATGTAATTAGGGAAGTAGGGGTCGATCTTCAGGGAGATGGTGTTTCCTATAGAATGTGAATTGTCTTGCAATTGGGTCTTATCTAACGAGTATCTGGGTTTTGGGATTTTGAATTCTAAACTAATAAAAAGCATAAATAAAAACAAAATAAAAGCAAGCTAAAATGAAAACAGTAAAGCAAATGATGAATTAACAATGATGGAAAGCATCTAGGGAAGTAGGTTCACACATGTAGGTTAACATATTGATGAAATTGGATTGGGAACATGCAAATAATTCATTGTGAGTTCGTAAGAATGTTGTGTTCATTACAATCATATAGCAGATGGTCTAGCAGGCTTTTAGGCAATTTACTAGGTCTTAATCCACCATGTCATGTTTTGTCTATTCAATTCACGTATCTCTACCTTGGAAAGGAATTCCATTCTAGTCAATGATTTTGGCCAGAAATCGTTAACCATCATTACAATCCAAACATGCATAGACACAACGTTTTAAAGGCACAATTTCTTTATCCAATTTTTATCTTTTAATTAACGTAACATGGCTACCCTACACCCTAGAAAGGTGACTACTCACTCATGGTGATGTTTAAATCTAAGATGATATTAACAATGAAAACTAGGATAGACATGTTTAGTTGGTTTTGACAATATTTTAAGACTCTCTATATGACGATAATAACGACGCTAAAATGACAATCTAATGAAACGAAATGACGATTATAACGATACTAAAATGATTCTAAGATAACATGGATATAAAATAACAATCAAACATAAAGACATTAAACAAAGGATAAAATAGAAATACCTAGGTGACGATCAACAATGAAAGTGATAACAATAATAGAAATCCCTTACATAGAATAATCGTTCCTTGAATTACAACGCTTGAACCACTTAAAGTAGATTACAAAGATTGAAATTCTTATTGATCTAAGCTAAGGTTTTGATGTAGAAAAGACAAAAATAAACTAGAACTAAAGATAAAAGAAGAAGAAAATGTTCTAGACAAGAGAAGAGAGGCTAGGCTCTCTCCTCTTAATCTAGGTTTTCTAACCTAAAGAGAAATGTAAGATGAGAAGAAAGGATGAGAAGAGGATGTAGAGATGTCTTTGAAGTGTGGTGGAGGCTCTTTATATATAGCATTAGGGTTTCGTGGGGAAGGGGTTGAGCATTCATCACATAGGACAAAAACGAGGAAGTCGAAGCAAAAGTGCGGATCATCAAGGATCCCCGATCGGGTACACCACTTACCCGATCGGGTAAGTTGTATTCTTGGTCCATTGACTTCCGTTTCATCTCCCCTTGCATATGACTTGACTTCCAACATCCCCCTTAAGTACCTACGGAGGACTAAGGATTGGGTATTGACTTATGGAGGAGACACTGAGCTTTGCGCAGCCGGTTACGCAGATGCTAGCTTCCAAACAGATCGGGATGACTCGAAATCTTAGTCTGGATTCGTATTTACTCTTAATGGCGCTGCGGTCAGCTGAAAAAGCTCCAAGCAGAGTGTTATAGCAGATTCTACAACTGAGTCCGAGTACTATGCCGCCTCAGAGGCTGCAAAGGAAGTTATATGGATGCGTCAATTCTTACAAGGACTTGCCATAGTTCCTAGTTCGAATGACCCGATCACCATCTATTGTGATAATAGTGGTGCCATCTTCCAGGCTAAGGAGCCTAGGTCTAGCAACAAATCTAGACATGTACTTCGGAAGGCTCACATGATCAGAGATTACGTGGAGCAAAAGGAGATAGTGACGTGATAGACAAGATTGCTACAGATGATAACATAGCAGCTCCTCTCACTAAATCGTTAAGACATGATAAGCATGTAGGGCACGTTACTTCCATGGGAATTAAACGTGTTCCTGCGTTGTATTAGCTGTTTGTATGAATTAGATACATCTTTTTCATATACTAATAATAACTTCATCGTATTGTTTTTCATGTGGATTGTATGGACAACATTGAACACCACAAAGTGAACTGATATATGTTTTGGTCCGTAATCGCCTACATGAGCTGATAACTCTGGCTATTATATTGTTAAGTCGATTGATGGTGGGTTCAACGAGCCATAAGTCAAACTGTTGACTGATCGATCACGAACACGAGTTATAAGGATACCTCGTAGGGCATTGTAATTCGTGACGGCGTTATGGAGTCCTAAATGTTTAACAACATTCGGTGCCAGGTCGTGGATTGGACGTCCATAGTGTTCCTAGAGTCGATTCTTTTGACTATCGACTGTCTCTTGAGATTAAGGCAGTTTTTGGGTGACTTTGGTTTCTTTCTCACGGTCGACCGTAACAGGAGGCCAAGCAGATTTTTACTGGGTCATTTCATACTGTGCTTACATCTGCAGGATTCGAGTTGAGGAAAATATCCAACCCTTTATCAGGTTTTGTTATTTCTCAGGGCCACTCGAGGAGTAGTAACTGAAATGCATGGCCATGCTCGAATAATGATTCGTTTATCAGTTGAGTTACTCTCTAGTCGGGAAAACCACTCTTGATACTGATCACTTGTAAAATACGACCTTTGTGAATGCGGACTTTGCAAATTGTTTTACATTGAGTGGGAGAAATTTAAGGATATGAGAATCGGTTATCGCACATACACTTGTAAGGACAAGTGGGAGATTGTTGGAGCTAGTTTCCTCCACAGTTAGTCCATGCGATAAAGTCGTTGATGGTAGGAGAAATGATGGTATATCTTCCTTAATATTACAACATATGAACCTCATCTTTGACTGGGGAGATGCGGTGTGAAAAATCCAAGGTGGATTCTGTTGGAGCTAGTTTCCTCCACAGTTAGTGTGATAACAGCTAAGGTTCACAGGGTATACTTTGTAATATAATCAATTGATTAACGTTTATTGATAACGGTTGGCTTGCTAGATAAGTTTGACGTTATTGTCATACAGATGGCGGTGATCAACTGATCCCTAAAAGTCATACCTAAAGGATGTGTTTGAGAGATGTGATTATTTGAGAAAATAATCATATTGATGCCTTATTAAATGACTAAAAGGTTAGTCGATGTATTTGACTAAAAGGTTAGTCAATGTGATGATGATACGATTATTTAATAACGATTAAATAATGTTAGCTGGTAATTGAAATAAAATGTTATATTTAATCAATGTATATAATGTTGGTCTAAACTAAATATAAACTGTTATATTTAAGTTGGCGGATATGTATTACATAATATTATTATAGTGTATTGGTCCGGCATTACTCGGTTTATGTAACGGTCCATTACTAGTAATAATTAGAATACATATTATATTGTGTACATAATAAATGATATGCTAACTGCCTAATAGAGGTTGAGTGAAATAAGGAAACTAGGTTTTTCTTTTGGCTCTTGGATCTCACGGCTACAACAAGAGAAAAAGGAAAAATAAAAAACCCTAATCACTACTCTAATCTCACGGCACACACAAAAGAAAAAGGAGAAGAAAAATTCTGATTTTTAAACTCTCTTATTCATCTTCATATTCATCATCAATATACACACAAAAAATTAGAAGTAATTTTTGGGTATTCGTTCTAGCTCGACGAAGGCATTTCTTGAACCATCTTGGGTGTTAGGAGAATACTTACTTTGGTATTTGTTCTTAGGCCTTTTACTAGGACAGAAGGTTATTTCTTAATCTCTTGTTGTTTATTATGCAATTTCATTTATGACTAGAAATTCATATAGTTATAATTTCATTATTATCCGAAAAATTTAAAGGGAAGTATACCGATATTTCCCACAGATTCTTCATCTGTAATCATCAGAACTCCAAGATGATTCTGAGTATTGTTAGGCTTGCTTCCAGGAGGTATGGGTAGACGACCATCTTCAATCATATCTTGAATGACATGCTTCACTTTGTAGCATTTCTCCGTATCACGTCCTTTGCCTCTATGATATTCGCAGTATGCATTCTCATCCCAAAATCTAGTTTTCTTCTCTGGATCAGGCGTAGGTCTTATGGGTTAGAGCTTGCCATGCTGTATCAACCTTTTCAAAGCATTGGAATATGTATCAGCGATGCTTGTGAATTGTCTTTGTGGGTTGTTCTTTGTAGAGTATTCGACAATATTGACTTCATCGGTCTTGTTAGAAAAGTGATATACGATTAATTTAGACAATTCCCCTCTTTACTCTTATATATTTCGGCCTTGTTGAAGGCGGTTTTAGAGTCGGTTTCATTATATATTGCCGCTTATTCCGCGTACTCTAATTTTATATATTTCTGTCTCATTTAATAGGAAATATGCCAAGACGAGGACGACACGGGATGAGAATCGAGAAACCGTCACAAAACAAATACACAAGGAATAAAGAAAAGAAAAAAAGAAAAGAAAAAAGAAAAGAAAAAGATAAAAAGAAAGGAAGAAAAGGCGTGAATAAGAGGAGAGAAGAAAGGAGCAAAGGAGACACACATACCCACCCCCCTGCCGGCCAGCACCGACGGCCGCCAGTCACCACCCCATAAACCGTCCGCGCACGCCACCACCTCCAAACTAGGCACAGTCGTCGGCCGCACCGGCCCTCCACATACCACACACCCACGAAGAAAGACAAAGAAGAGGAAGAGATTGGTCCCCTGCCAGTCCGTCGGCAGGGAACCCATTGAGCCGTATTTGCAATTTCCTTGCACATTTGCAGCTCTCTCTCGGCGCCAGTAGGACGGTCGGGCGTCAGTAGGCTGGCAGCCACCACCTGAGCCGGATTCGAAGCCCTTGTACTTCTTTTCTCCTTACTTTTGATATTTTTAATGAAGACTATAAATACTCGATTTTTTTCTTCACCTTATAGAATACTTCTAGATAGACACACCATATACTACTTCACAACACCACCTTATTATAATTAGAACATGAACCCTCATATTATTTTAGTAATTACTTTTATAATTAGTCCTCTATTCCCCTCAATTAGTCACAATTACTTCCTATTTTCTATTTAGCTATTATTAGATCTAATTTCTCTACTAGTTTATGATACAATATTTCGGTCGTAGTTTGAAGACTAGAGGAGACTAATCTTTTATTATTAATCCAAGTTTCCATTTTAATTACATGTTTGGTACCATTCTCATCTTTATTTACATTTTATTTCTATTTTTTACCTGTTTAATTAGTTTACATGTTGAATAAGTCTTCTCTTGTTTATTCCATATCAAAGTTTCCATCTTTAATGCTTTTCTTCATTAATATGAGTGAGTAGTGTGCTACTAAGGTAGATGGGGGAGTTAATGTTGGTTTAAGATTTGATTATAGTCATTGGGTAAAAGATTAAGTCTTTTGGTAGTCTACTTGTTTTGTGCACACATGATGTTTGATGAAATGCTTGAATGAGTAATTTTAGTTATTCTCATGTTTAATTAATAGTTTGACTGAAAGCTTAGACTTGTTTTGTATTTGTGTGTGTTTTGGATAGTTAGGGGGAGGTTAGGGAGAGAACCCAATCGCGCCTTAGGCTAGGGTCCGTCTCACACCGAGAGGTGGAGGCTTGCCTATTTAATGTCTTGCACCTAGAGGTTGAGATATGATTAGACACACTATTAGACTAGTCTTAACCCCCACCATAATTGACCTATACTTACATTAATGAACTAATTCACCTTAGTCTCTCTTAATCTTTATTCCTAATCGTATCTTGCGTCCATGTTAATCGTAGTTAGCATTAATCGTCACTAACTTGCTATTAGCTAGAATTAAACTAGAATTCAATTAAACCATCTTAGACCCATAATTACCGTCCCTTGGGATACGACTCTTGCAAAACCCAACGATAACTCGTTCACTTGCGAGGTCAATCAAAATGAAACACATCAAGTATTTGGCACCGTTACCGGGGACGACAATATTGGATAAGATAGTGTAATTGATTTTAGGATTAGTTCATTCTTATTTATTTATTTTTCTCGCTTTGTCCTAGTGCATCTATTTTCATTAGGACTATTTGATCTTTCTTTGAGTGCATGAGTAGGTGTTTTGTCGGACCTCTTTTCCCGCTTGATCAAGAGATTGAGAAAACTTTAGAGGCAAGCACAAGACAAGCACTTGCGTCTCTAAGAAGATCTCCCATTGTTACTTCCACAAATATTCAACCATCCACAATAGATTCATCTATTCCCCAACCCTCCACCTCCACCTCCACCTTATCACCCCTCATCATACCTATAAATAATCCCCTAATCACATCACCCATAAATTCACCCACTTCCTCACAAAATTCCAACAACACCCTTTCACCCACAACACCAAATTCACCAAATTCCCCAAGAAACAATCCTTTTAACCAAGAAATGGCGGACCAACCCATGGGTTATTACAATAGGCCGGACCCTAATCGGGCTTGCTCGGCCATCAATTATGGAGTTATTGCTCCCAACACCTTTGAACTTAGACATTATGTCATCTCCTTCATTCAACAAGGCATTTTCAATGGGCTGAAAAGTGAAGAGGCTAATGAGCATTTAGTAGGTTTTAAGGAAAAAGTGGGCACAATCAAACAAAATGGAATCACTGAAGATCAAATTCTCCTCATGTTATTCCCATTTTCCTTGAAAGACAATGCTAAGAAACGGTTGAATTCTCATGAACCGGGTACTTTCACCACATCAGCTAGACTTTCTAAGGCTTTCATCAACAAATTCTACCCTCCTTCCAAAACCGCGAGGATAAGGCATGAAATCCAAAACTTCAAGCAAAAGGATCATGAGACATTAACTGAAGTTCGGGACCGATCTAGAGATCTACTCACCTCTTTTCCACACCATGGTATCCCCAAGTGGATGACCACCTAAACCTTCTTTCAAACACTTAAGCAAAGGTTTAGAGACACGATAGTGGCGGCATCCGGCTGTAATTTTGACAAGATGAACAATGCCGAGATAACGGAAATGATTCAGAATATTTCCGAGATGGAGAATAGCTATGCCTCAAGGGAGAGTGAGGGTAAGAGTGAAGAGCCTAGTAGGCTTGATTTGGAGAAAAAACTCAAGTTGGATGAGCTATCCAAGAAGTTTGATAATTTGGGGTTGGAAAGAGGCAAGGGACAAATCCATCATATCCAAGGGGAGAGACCTAGTCATGCTAGAGTTTACTATCTTGAGCAACCAAGGTCTCCTCCAAGAACCTACTCTCAACAACCCATTTGTGACACATGTGGTGGTGTTGGCCACACATATGACTTGTGCCCTTCTTTCCCAAGAGATGACCATTTTCAACAAGATTGCTATGCCTTGCAAGAACAACCAAGGCACTCCTATCAACGCCATGAAACCTTCTACTGGGCATTTCCCAATCAAGACCGGAGGCTTTCTTATGAGGGTCAACCCTTGGACCCTAAATATCAAGCTTCTCAATATCAACCACCTCCTAAACCCAACCATTCAGGGTCTTACAACAACAACAACCAAGGCCAAAATTCCGGCTCTAGGAGATCTTCACATCAAAGAAAATAATCCTATGTCCCTCCTCCATTTAGAGATCAAAGAAGCTACAATATCAACTACATCCCATAAACAACCTTCCTTGATCAAGAAAGTTGTCACTTTGCTTTTGGTATTTTGAAAAGGGAATTAGAGTCCTCATTGGTAAACTCAAGCTAAGATCACTTGAGTTGAAATTTTTGGTTTATCTTTGGTTTTGAATATAAATAAAGAGGTTTTATAAAAGCAAAATAACAAAATACAAAAGAAAGAAAAATGCAAAAACAACAAAAATCACTTTATTTATTTATTCTTTGTTTTGTATGAGACAAAGTCGAGCAACACTTCTTATCCATCATTAAACGAGTAGAAAATAGTGTTGCAAAATAAATGGGGAAATGATGTTTTTCCAAGTGGATCGGACTTTCAAGTTTGATATTTTCATTTGTTGTAAGAAACTGTGAGAAATGGAATTTTTGACAATTTCTTGATTTGTAACTCCACATCATCCATAACGGTGCTTGCACCAATCCTGTTTCGACCCACTTGTGGTACATGGCGGGACCACGGATTGGAACAAGCGTAGAAATACGCATTTGTGGAGTCGCCACCAATTTTTATGGGAAATTGGAACCGTTTGAATACTTTATGTCATGTCAAGACACAAAGTAATGACATGAACACTAACAATTCGTTACCGTTAAAATTTTATGCCTAGAATGACTCTCATGGATGCCAATGAACACGGATGTTCACAGAGATCTGGAGTAACGGGTGAGGGTACGTATTGGGAAGCTCTTTAATCGAACACCTAATCTCACCCGCCTCGATAGCGGCCTCTATTAATGATTAAGGAAATCGTTCGTATTTGATGTGTTATCGATTACATGTCTGCAATGCAGCACCCAACATTTTAATCCTAGCATGTGAATTAGACTATGTCGGTGAACATGTAATTAGCATTTAATATGTCGAATTGGAATTTAGAATAAATTATATATGAAAGGAAAACGAAACCATGCAATTAAAATGATTAAATGAAATTACAATGGCTTACAAAGAATTACGGGATCCACGTCAGAAATATACTCAAAACGGAGATTTGAAAAAAGGAAAAAGATTTGAAAATTAAAAGACGGATTAGAGGAGATATTACGACTAATAGTTAATTACGTAATCGAAGCTACGTCAAAGCGAAAACAGAAGTTCAGAGAAAGAAGTCAACCCAGAACAGGCGCAGCAACAGCTGCGTCCTCTGGAAGAGGCGCAGCGCACTATGCGTCTGTTGTTAAGTTGAATTTCGACTATGAAGTCAGAATGACGATCAGTTAATGTTATTTGGTGTATTTACGATGGATTATCGATCTATGACTCGAGTAGAAGTGATTTAATACATTAATTACTACAATTTATTTCAATAACGAATCCAGAGATTTGATATGAACGAATCGAATCTCTAAAACCCAAATTTGATTTAAAGACGAAAACCCGCTAATATTGAATTATTAGGGAACTAAGACGAGAACAAAACGCTTATAAAAGATTAAATATGATTAAGGTATGGAGAAAAAGTAAAATAAGAGAAAGAAAATAAAGACGTAGAACCATAGGAAGAAGAAGAAGAGCAGGAACAGACAACCTTTGGAAGAGGCGCAGCAGATGCTGCATTTCTTCTCGATGTCTGATCACTACTGAAAATGTTCTATATAAAACGTTTTACTTTCTAATCAGTTTTGAATCTATTTCTGACGTGAATCTTACATTAAATGAATAAAAAAAATACAAATAAAAAAAAGAAGGTGTTTACACCCTCAGACTTACACGTTGCCGAAACGAGATTAACGACGTTGCGTTTAGCGATAGCCCGGCTCGAATGTATGCAGAAAGTGCCCTTGTTAAAGGACTAGAAATTGATTGATTAAATCTATTGATTAATTGTGAAGTGGTCAAATTGGTCGGTCAATGCAAACGTGATGGGTACTTAGAAGGATCTGAGCTTACGTGGTCGATTGATCAAGCACGTAGATTTCGATAGCTTAGAGCAAGGTCTATAATGCAAAGAGAGAAGAGAAGGGGCGGAACACTCGCTTGCCTTAAAAGTGAGAACGAAGCTCTTCTTTTATAGTAGAAAATGTGAAAAAGTTTGAGAACAACTCAAACTTTGGAAAGAACAGACTAGGGAAGTGGCACAACAGGACTGCGACCCTTCGAAAAGGCGCAGCACCTGCTGCGTCATTTCCCCAAAGCTTTCCTTCTGCCGAAGGAAGATTCGCACATTTCTATTCCGGAATTGTGGTTGATTTACACTTCTCTTCTAAAAGGATACGAGATAGTTTTATCAAAAAGATAGAATTTGAAATATAATAAAATAATCAGAATATTCTAAACCGTTACGACTCGGAGTTTTAAAATGGTTTCTATGAAATGAAGCGGTGTTTGACCCGGACTCCAAATGAACTCTAATGACTATCAAAATGACCGTACTGGCGCGTATATTACGACCAAGGGGTAGACACAAGTGTTTGAGCTATCACTTGACGATAAACTTATGACTTGTCATAAATCGTTTTGCGTAACAAACATGCGGCCTAATCATCACTGGGTGGTTGGCGGAAGGTGCAGAACTAAGGTATCTACAGAGGCCCCACTTTGAATGAGGGTTTGACAAGGCAAAAGTCAAAGTATAGCCACCAGGTCAATAGAAGATATGGATATGTCTACTTAATGAAGCACAAAAGTGAGTCCTTTGATAAGTTCAAGGAATACCAGAATAAGGTTGAAAACCAGCTGGGTAGAAAGATTAAAGCACTACGTTCAGATCGTGGTGGCGAATATCTTTCGAATGAGTTTGATCAACACCTTAACAACTGTGGTGTAGTACTACAGTTAACTCCACCTGGAACACCTCAATTAAATGGTGTGTCCGAACGGAGAAATCGAACATTACTTGATATGGTTCGATCCATGATGAGTCACACGGTAGTGCCTGATTCATTGTGGGGCTATGCTCTTTTGTCAGCTGCTCTTATACTTAACCGAAGTCCGTCTAAAGTTATTGACAAGACTCCATTTGAAATGTGGAAGGGAACAGTCCCGCACTTGTCCTTTATTCGGGTTTGGGGCTGCGAGCCTTATGTCAAGTGGAGACACGAGGAAAAGCTCGGCCCGCGATCGGTCAAGACATACTTTATTGGTTATCCAAAAGAAATTTTTGGTCATTACTTTTATTCGCCTACCGAACAACGTGTTTTTGTTGCGGCTAGTGCGAAGTTTCTAGAGAAAGAATTTTTCGAGAACAAGACGAGTGATACAACCTTCGATCTATCGAAGATTCAAGAACCAACAACCGAGCAACTGATGGAGGAAGATGTTCCTTCATCTTCTGCTGCGGTTAATATTCCTGAGGAACCTAGAAGGTCGGGTAGAGTCTTCATACCTCCAGACAGATACATTGGTATGGTCGAGGAGAACGATAGAGACGATGTTTTGCTCCTAGAGAGTAACGAACCCGCTACCTATAAAGGAGCCATGACCTATTCCGACTCAAAGCTATGGCTTGAGGCCATGCAATCCGAGATGAACTCTATATATGAGAATGACGTATGGGATCTGGTTGATTTGCCTGATAAGGTTCGGCCTCTTCAGTGCAAATGGCTTTACAAGATAAAGCATTCCGTAGGGGACAACCAGACACCTATAAGGCACGACTAGTGGCAAAAGGTTTCACTCAAGTGCAAGGATTGCATTATGATAAAATTTTTGCACCCGTAGTCATGCTGCGTTCCATTCGGATAATCTTAGCGATTGCCGCTTTTCATGACTATGAAATTTGGCAGATGGATGTGAAAACCGCCTTCTTAAACGGTTATTTGGAGGAGGAATTGTACATGGTACAACCCGAAGGTTTCATTGATCCTAAAAATCCTAAGAAAGTTTGCAGGCTTAAGCGTTCCATTTATGGACTTAAGCAAGCTTCTCGGAGTTGGAATCATCGTTTCGACCAAGTCATAAAAGCAAATGGTTTCACTCGATCGGTTGAGGAACCATGCTTATATGTCAAGTCGAGTGGGAGTAAAATCGTTTTCCTGATATTGTATGTCGATGACATACTCTTGATAGGGAATGATATTCCTCTCTTATCTTCGGTTAAGGTATGGTTAAAGAACCATTTCCAGATAAAAGATCTGGGCGAGGCACAGCGCATATTGGGAATCCATATCTATAGAGATAGATCACGACGGATGTTATCACTCAGTCAGGAGTCTTATA
>JAIUZE010019708.1:0-37318 GCA_022085475.1 Heliosperma pusillum
GGGTTAAAACCGTAAAAGTTATTCTTTAATTCCAAATAAATTCAAAATAATTATATTAAATTTTCATAAATCCCAATAAATCTTAATAAAAATAAATTAAAAAAATTATTTTTTTAAATAAAATTTCGTTCTTCAAAGGCGAGTCGGGAAAAGTCAACGAAAGTCAAAGTCGACTTAAAAGTCAAGAAAAGTCAAAGATGACTTAAAAGTCAAGAAAAGTTTATGACGACTTAAAAGTCAAGAAAAGTCAATGACGACTTTAAAAAGTCAAGAAAAGTCAAAGACGACTTAAAAGTCAAGAAAAGTCAAAGATGACTAAAAACGGGATTTTCATGAAATCTCTCCGAAATTCCAAATACGAACTCGGAATTTCAAAATACGACTTGAAACAATAAATTCTATTTTAAAAACTTAACCTTGCTGAAAAGTATCCTTAAGAAATTTTACTAGAAAAATTGAGTACTTTTCGGGTTGTTACACACCTGCAAAATGCACTTTGTCAAAGATATCATTAAGAAGTACAAAACTTCAACCTTTTCCATGCAGGTCATGCACATACCTTCGGGATTATAACACGTGCTTCAATCTACCACAATGAGCCTTCCACATTGAACTTGGCCTCTAAGATTTGTTAGAGGGAAGTTGGGTATCTCATTGCAAAGATCATTCGGACTTTAAACCCATCCCGATTACCGACTTTATAACCAAGTCCTTAGCCAATCCCTTCGTCAAGTGATCGGCCAAATTATGATGTGTTCTCACGAAATCAACGGAAATAACCTCGTGAGTAATCAACTCACGAACCGCGCTATGTCTAACACCAAGATGTCTAGACTTTCCGTTATAAACTTCACTATAAGCCTTAGCCAAAGTTGCTGAACTATCACAATGGATAGAAATAGGAGGAATAGGTCTTGGCCAAACCGGAATTTCATAAATTAAATTCCTTAACCATTTCGCCTCTTTACCGGCCGCCGCTAAAGCAATAAATTCCGACTCCATAGTTGAACTTGTAATACAAGTTTGTTTCTTAGAAGCCCATGAGATAGCTCCTCCACCAAGTAAGAACACCCATCCACTAGTGGATGAATGATCCTCCATATTGGTGATCCAACTAGCATCGGAATATCCCTTTAAGACCGAAGGAAATCCGACATAGTTCAAACCATAATTCATGGTTTGCTTCAAGTATCTCAATACACGTTTCACCGCTACCCAATGCTCAAGGCTAGGATTACTTGTGTATCTACTTAACTTGCCAACTGCAAAAGCAATGTCCGGTCTTGTGCTAGTCATGGCATACATTAAACACCCAATCACTTGAGAATACTCAAGTTGCGAAATAGCTTTACCTTTATTAGGCATTAGCTTAACGCTAGGATCCATTGGTGTGTCAACCGGAGAACAATTCCCGTGATTAAACTTTTTCAACACCTTCTCAATGTAGTGAGATTGTGTCAAAGAAAATCCCTTGTTCTTGCGCATGATATTTATGCCAAGAATCACATCCGCCTCCCCCATGTCTTTCATGGCGAAGGTTGATGACAAAAAGGCCTTAGTAAGGTCTACTTGACTTTGGTTAGTGCCAAAGATCAACATGTCATCAACATAAAAACAAATGATAACACCATTACCGTTGTTATCAAATTTGCTATATACACATTTATCCGACTGATTTAGTCTATACCCATTAGATAAAACAACCTCATCAAACTTGTGATGCCATTGTTTAGGAGCTTGTTTAAGTCCATACAATGATTTTATCAATTTAAAAACCTTATGCTCATTTCCGGGCATAGTAAATCCTTCCGGTTGTTTCATATACACCTCCTCTTTAAGCTCATCATTCAAGAACGCCGTCTTAACATCCATTTGATGGATCACTAGATTATTAATTGCCGCTAGAGCAATCAACAACCTAATAGTAGTGATGCGAGCTACGGGAGCATAGGTATCGAAATAATCAATCCCTTTCTTTTGTCTAAAGCCTTAGATAACCAATCTAGCTTTAAATTTGTCGATAGAACCATCAACTTTCATCTTCTTTTTGAAGATCCACTTGCAACCCAATGGTTTACAACCATGAGGTAGATCCGCAAGCACCCAAGTGTTATTGCCCATTATAGAATCCATTTCATCATTCACCGCCTCTTTCCAAAAGGAAGAGTCATGAGACTTCATAGCCTCATAAAATGTCTTAGGGTCCTCATCAATGTGAAAACAATATGGATAAAAGCTTTCACATCCATCCCTTGAACCTTCAACCAAATAGGTATGAAAATCGGGACCAAAGGATTTAGCAATCCTTCCTCTCTTACGCTTACGAATTTGGGGAGTTTCTTCTTGAGTTGTGACATTGTCACTTCCCTCAATAGCTCCACTAGAACTAGGTACAAGATCTCTTAGCTTCGGCATTGATGAGAAACGACTCTCAACAAATATTGCATCCCTTGACTCAATTACGGTGTGAACCGCAATAGAATCGTTTGGTTCAATTACATAGAACCTATAAGCCTTTGAATGCGCATCATATCCAATGAATATGCAATCGATGCCCCTTTCCCCCAAGGTTTTAATCTTGGGATCGGAAAGTCTTACGACGGCCCGACAACCCCAAACTCGAAGATAATTCAAGCTTGGTTTCTTTTTGTACCAAAGTTCATATGGAGTGTCATTATTCCTTTTGTTAGGAATCCTATTTAATAAATAGCAAGCCGTTAACATGGCTTCACCCCAAAATCCGTCACTCAAGCCCGAGTAAGACAACATGGAATTAACCATTTCTTTTAGGACTCTATTTTTCCTTTCCGCCACACCATTTAATTGTGGTGTATAAGGTGGAGTAACTTCATGAATAATACCACAAGAATCAAAATATGATGGATTATAATACTCACCACCTCTATCGGTGTGCAACCTTTTAATCAAAACCGATTGTTGCAATTCAACTTCATTTTTAAAAACCTTAAACTTATCAATTGCCTCTTTTTTAGAGTGTAGTAAAAATATGTAACAAAACCGACTAAAGTCATCAATGAAAGTCAGTACATACTTTTTACCACCAATAGATGGAGACCCATGAAAATGACATAAATCATTATGTATAAGTTCAAACACATGTGAGATCTTAGACACATTACCAAATGATTGCCTTGTGATTTTAGTCAACATACAAGTATTACACTTATTAATGTTCATGTCAAATGTTGGGATTAGACCATCTTTTGACATAGTTTCCAATCTCTTATAATGAACATGTCCTAATCTCACATGCCAAAGATATGAAGAATCATTCATAGAGGAAGCAATACAAACAAAATTTTCATTTGGAACTACATTCAACATAAACATGCCATTACAATAATAACCAAATCCAATAAACACACCATGTTTAGATAAAACATATTTATTAGATTCATACACTTGTTTATAACCAAGTTTACATAGACAACTTCCGGATACAAGGTTCTTTCTAATTCCGGGTACATGTAAACCATTAAATAAAGTTACAACATTTCCGGAACTAAATTCCAACAACACCGTGCCACGACCAATAATAGAAGCGGTAGACTCATTGCCCATATAAAGAATGGATCCATCCTTCACCGATTCATAGTCCTTGAACCAATGACGATCCTTTCAAACATGCTTAGTTGCACCCGAGTCTATCCACCATGCCACTACATCATCCTGCACATAAAATGCCTCAGAAATTAGTGGTACATAATTCACAACCGAATTAAAACCATAGTCTAAAAACTGACCTTGATTAGTGGGTGGACCTTGGCCTTTAGGCCCTTGTCCTCCTTGGTTAGCACTTGCACCTTTCATCTTTTTGTGCTTGCCAAACTTGCAATTCATTTTGAAATGCCCAGTTTTTCCACAAGTCCAACAAGCACCTTTCGGTGGCTTATTAGACTCATCATCATTAGTGTTGTTGTAGGGGCGTTTCTTCCCCTTAAACTTGTTCTTGGAACCCTCTCCCTTTTCCATCATATTGACGGAAGAGGATCCCATGACATCCTTCCCTTTACCCTTGCCACCATCTTGCACCCTTAGAGATTCCTCTGTGCGCAAGTGGCTACCGAGTTGTATAAGTGACAACTCTTCCTTCTTATGCTTCAACATATGCTTAAAGTCTTTCCAAGAAGGAGGCAATTTGTCTATAATACTAGACACCGAGATGGATTCATCCATCTCCATTTTATGTTGAGCAAATTGCCCCAAAATCCGGAGCAATTCATTATATTGTTCCATTACCGGTCTAGTATCGACCATTTTATAGTTCATGAAATTTCCAACAAGCAACTTCTTACTAGAATCATCCTCATCCATATATTTAGACTCTAGTTGATTCCATAGTTCCCTAGCGGACTCTATGTTTTGATAAATATTAAAAAGAGAGTCGGACATACCATTCAAGATGTGACCACGACATATGTAGTCATCATTTTCCCACTTGTTGCGCTTTCGCTGAATCTCCGCAAGAGTCTCATCACCAAGAATCTCTGGAATTGGAGTACTTAACACATACACTACCTTCAAAGCGGTGAGAAGGAAGTGCATCTTCTTTTGCCAACGACGGAAGTCTATCCCTTCAAATTTCTCCAACTTTCCGAACTTGGAAGACATCTCTCGAATTGATTCCATTTCAAGTACATAAAATACTCTAAGAATGTTATAAATTGGACTTGTATTACAAAGATTAAAAAATAATATCTAATACAACAAGGCACTAAAAACAGAAATGAAAACAATTGCGACGGTATTTATCAACCCACCGAATCGTGTTGAACACACTTTCCTTAGAGTATTTCGACCCTTATAGCCTTGGGTATCTCGAAAGCTCTGTAGGATAAGACGGTTTTACTTTGTCTTAGGCAAGAACAAAGAACACTAGAACAATAGAGTTTGTTTTAGTTTTGTTTTTGTCAAAATCTGAAAAAGTGAAATTGAATGTCATTTTTCATTCAATCCTCTCACATATATATAAAGATTTATGTGATAAGATACATAATATAAGCATGTATTATTTAATGGACAGAGACATGGGAAAACACCCAAAAGTTTTCGTCGTTGGGTTTCATTCGAAACCCAAACAACTCAAGTAAAAAGCGCGCGGAAAACAGAACAAATATACCCAGAAAACTGAAACCCTGATCGGGGTTTGGAAACCCCGATCGGGGTTTTATATATCTTGGTACATTTAAATAATCAGAGACTTTACAGACCTCAAATCCTATCGGGGTTAGGCGACCCCGATCGGGGTTATGTCTCCCATGTTTTATTTACGCAAAACACTAAGTAAAATACTTAGTAAAACCGAGTATAAAACTCAACACAGACAACGAGTCGATATATTATAAAATAAACTCGTCATTTCCTTATCCATTACAACCATGAACTCGATATACGATTATATGAGCATACACTCCGTATTCCCGACTCACATTATATCTTTTACGAGCTCAAGAACCGACTTTGACTTGAAAACCCGAATTTACTTAAATGACTTGTGATTAAAATCACTAACAAACCAATTCATCATAAATTACTTTTCAAATAAATAAAGATACACATGGATGAATCTGAAAATAAAATCTTTGAAATAAATATTTGATTAAGAGGATGCCATATCCCTTAAATTCTTGAATCACATCCGTCCGTGTTTCATTTGGATTTAATTTATGAGCTTGAAATATAGCACATGGGAATGAACACTGGAGATGTGTGAGCATTTAGATTAACAAAGGCACAAAGCTAGAGATCAGAGAGGAACTTGATTATTCACAATGGAAAGATAAAAATAGTAGGCAGGATGGTTAATAAGTGGGAATAGTATTAAGGAAACATAGAAAAATTAATTAGTCTTATCTTTTTAGTACGTAAAACTATTTTTTAGAATGTTTTTTCTTTTAATTAAATTAAGATCTTTTTATTTCTGGTTTCGCGTTAGAATTCGATATAATTTACAGAAACGGGTAAGTGGAGTCAATTGCACATTAAGATAAACATTTGGGGCCACTTTACACATTTTAAAAGTTTTTTCTTTTTTTTTTTGCCAACCGTAAAATAGTTCTTATACAAATGCCATTTGACGCATTTGGTCATATGCACTTATTTTAGTAGTACCATAAACTAAAGCAACAAAGTAACTACATCGGGTAACAAAAGCGTGTTGATGGTGTATGAGTAGAACACGAAAATTAACTTCAACATCCCCTACTTTCTTCAAAGGACGATCGTAGCTGGCCAAATGGTCGAACATTTCTGTACTCTTTATCAATTGAGCTTCAGGGGAGTACCTGCAACAAGACTCGGAGATTCATCCCCTTGGCTATGATACACCTTATTTGGAAACCAACAAAGTCATCAAGAGTGACCAAAGTTCACTTACGCCACTAGGACGTAGAAAGGAAAGGCTGAATGCATGCCTTTGGTGGAGAGAAATCTCCTACACTTTGAAAAACAATCCCCGCGGACAAGAGACTCACAGCCAAGAAAAACGAGTAAGTAAAAAGGGAGTGATATAGAAATAAACTTGATCAACCCCTAACCAAAATCATCTCATAAGGCCGAAGAGAGATGGACTCAACACAGACCGGATGCAAATATATCATTGCAATTATTATGCCATTACAAATCTTACCACCATGCTAAATCTTACCACCATGATTAGCAAAAAGGGTAAGGAAAGTACTACTATTAATTAAACGACAAGACCAGAAAACTTGCAAGTGCAGGAAAAACAAGAAAGCTAACATAAGCGTCATTTGAATAAATTGAAAATCACCATCAAGGTCGACCATCACCGCCGTCGCACCCAACTTAAACCTACCCAGATCATTCAACAACTGATCATTACCAATGGAAAGCAGTAGAACCAACTCGTGACCCAAAAGGAGAAGAATGCCCCGTAAAAGCAACAAGATCTCACAAGTAACCGTCGACACAACTACCAACAAGATAACCCAAGAAAACACCACCACCAAATCCAAGTCAGACACAGAACAACATGCACAATCAAACCAGCAGCAAAAAAGACGACAGCAGCCCAAAGAACAACCTTAAAGACTGGCTAAAACCTGATAGGTGAGGGAAGGGGAACACCATATCGAGCCCATAGACACGAAGCAGATTGGAATGGACCCATCAAATACCATAACACAACATGGGAGGTGGGGGAAGGGGCGAGGCCCGAAGGAACGGGGAAACACCTCCCACAAGTGAATGCAAGATCGGCCCAAAACATAATACCGAAGAAAAAGGTGAACACCAATACAAGACTAACAACGGACGGCATATGATGAGATCAAAGAAACATCTTGTTGGTGGAAACACAAAAGAAGAGAGTTTAGTACTCGTAAGAAGGATACGGGGGGCGATTAAACGGCAAATTTTGGGTTATGGGGTTTAAATGCACATAGGACAAATCTTTGGGGGCAATTTGCCACCCCCGTTTTTTTTATACAAAGTAATTATGTGAAGTCGTATTATAAGAGCATATCCAGTGGTAAGCTAGATGCTACTAGCTTACTTTTGACACATCATTTTTGTATGCTATAACTATTTTAAGCTAGAATTTTCTCCAATGGTTTATGTAATATACTAGTAGCTTAAGTTGACTCGCTTAATACACTCCTCTATTTTTTTTGGGTTATGCTCTTTCATGGACACAAATTACTCAATCATGGACAAAAAAGACCATTATACCCCTCTCGTTTTATTAATGTCATTTAGTGTGTTGTTCCAATTTCTATCTCTCTCAATTTACTGTTTCTTCCAACAACCACCAGCCAACCACCACCCTCCGACAACCACCCTACACAACCCTCATTGCCCCTCCACCGAGCCGCCACTGGCACCAGCCATACCCACGACTACCAGCCGATCCACCTACCGACGATCCAGCCGCCCATTCTCCTGCCTAGCCTCCGACCAAACCCACAACCACCATCAAACCCGCCTCCCTCAACCCTCGCCTCTCGCCTCTTGCACGACACGACGACCACCAGGACTTCCACCAGCCTCTCCCTTGTCAACCCATTCCTCATCAATCTAAATTTTCATAAACCCTAATTTTATTTTTCCCAATTTAATTTAATTCTAACTACTTTGATATGCAATGCTTTTGTATAATTAAATAATGAATTTCAATTTAGAAATTGTTAATTGCTTAATATGAGTATTAAGATTCATAAATGAGTAGTTGGTGAGGATTTGATTAATTTTAGAAGAAGGGAAAAAGAAAGAGTTTTTTCATTTGATAAGAGTAAGACATGGAAAAATTATGGAAAAATGTCCATGAAAGAGTAAAATATGTCCATGAATGAGCAATTACGTTTTTTTATTGGCTATGTTCCTTATGTAGGTCCATTTAAGCAAGTAGCTCCATGGAACTACTAGCTCAAATATTTTGTGGGTCCATTTGAGCAAAGCTAATCTACTTGGACAACTCCAATGGTTAAGCTACTAGCTTGCAATTTTACAAAATTGCAAGCAAGTCCCTAAGCTAAACCATTGGAGTTCATTCAAGTCCAAACACAACAGTTCTCATTTACACGTTTGTCAATGCACAAATTGTAACGTAAATATCTCGAGTTTTACATTATAAAAAAATATAAAAATTTGAAATTCTTATTGTACTTATAAAGGGGAATCAAACAAGATCCCACATTACCATATTTTATCTTACCTATTACAAGAAATCGTAATGATTCTCTTCATTCATGAATAATGTCAAAAAAAGAAATATTATATTTGGACTTGAATAAAGTGAGTATATAATAATAACACTAATAAAACATTGTAGAATTTTAGATTTTTAGATTTACATGAGTTTTGTTTTATTTTAATAAAATGAGTAGTTTATAGTTTAGAAAAGATTACTTCATAAATTTAGATTTGATTTCAATATATATACTCCCTTTTATTCACTCATTTCTTCCCGTTTCCTTTTTGCACAAGAATCAAGAAAATAGATTTGGACCACACTACCCCATACACAAATGAATTTGGACCACACAAAACATACAACCGCACAACCAAAAAAGGAAAAAGGGAAGAAAACCCGACTTACCCAAAATGGAAAGAGGGAAAAAAATGAAAGAATAAGAGGGAGTACTAGATTTAAACCTTTGCAAAATTGCACGGGTACGCCTTTATGAAAATAAAATATATACGATGAATATTGTCCGTCCTTTATTTCATAATGATAAACCATTTTACTTATACACGATCTTCGTTGCACAACCTTAAACATCGTATTTTGCATTTATACATTAATTTTTTTATATAAAAGTATTCTTTATATTTTAGTATTAAAATGTAACGATCAGAATCGATCAAGCTATGGTATAAACTCTGATCACCATGACAACATACTCTTTTTTTTTATTAACATTTTTTAATGTCGATAAAAGATTTGAACATAGTAATAATCATTCTATATAATTAAAACAGGAAGTTTTCGAGCAATATTAGAGAGTCCAACAACGATGAATGACTTTAGAGCTCCCACATTAAAAGTTGTGTTTCTAGCAATATTAGAGTCTCCAACAAAATTAAAACTCTTCTTAAATATAAGCAACTATAGAGTACTGCTCTCTCTCGATCCCGGTTATTTATTTACTAATTCATGAACCTAATATGGTACTCCCTCATATTCTCTATGTTCTTCCACATTGGTTTTGGACAAATATTTAGTGGTATGATGATATGTGGATGTAAATGAAAGTAAGAGAGAGAATGTGGGGTCATAAATTATTATAACCACAAATGATAGACAAATAAGAAAAGTGGAAGATCTTAGTGAATTTGTCGTTTTAGGAAATGTGGAAGATCTTAGAGAATACGAGGGAGTAATATATAAATACACAGTATAAATAATACTTTGTGTAGATGTGCATAAAAGTTACTCCCTCTGTCCCGGTCATTTGTTTACCATTTCCATTTTAGGGTGTCTCATTCATTTGTTTACCTTTCTATATTGAGAATGTTTTCTATGAGTAATTTGATGTGCCAATGGGACTATTGTCCACTTGTCATCCACCAAGGACCACCACAAATGGTCCCCTACCATTTTCTTAATAATTGTGCCAAAAGTAAAGGTAAACAAATGACCGGGACGAAGGGAGTACTACGAAAATACAACTTTTTAAAAGCTTTGCTTTTCCATTGTCAAATTAGAGTAGTAACTTCGTTTTTATCCTTAAGTTTTACTCCATATGACATCGAGCTAATATTTTGTGACACAGTAATCCAAGATGCTAAAATTTAAGTATAAAGAGCTTAAAGCTTAATTATCATCATACAACCAACAAATGTTTTTTGAAACAATATAGAAACCTCAGCAAATCAAACACCATTAAAACTAAAATTTCTTTCTTGACAATTGCTAATAATGAGTGCTTGATTCGTGAATTAGTGTGCCTTAATGCTTACGAAATCAAAATGATCATTCTGGATGGATAGTAAAGGTCATTTGTATTAGTAGTTTATCGTAAGTCAATAAATTAATTTTTTTGGCAACAAGAATAGAATTTGAATGTACATACTATATGAAATTACTCTCATAAATATGGGTGACAAGCTAAGCAACTATGACCCGTCTTTATGTCTTTTTCTCTCGACCAATTGCAGCATATTCATTTTTATAGATTATTTTTTAGTAATATCCAATAATCTTGATATTGCGAACTACCTTGAGAATAAAATATTAAAACTGGTCAAAGATATTAAAATCATATTTTCATAGCACCGCCAGGAACGGAATTAAAGCAACAAAAAGTCTCATTCTGGGGTTGGAGGAATTATTATTAAAAAGATATTAAGAAATGTGATTGGAGAAGAAAATGAACTGGTTTGTCGATCACAATCTGAAAAAAAATTTGGTATTCATGAAGACGTAAGAATAAATTAGAGCAATGTGGTAGCTAAATTGTTAATCACAACTTACAAGTGCTCGATCATGGAGGCTAAATTGTTAATCACAACTTCATGAAGTATATAGCTTTATCACTAACTAGAGGAAATCACAAGATATCGGAGAGTTTAACAAATGTGAATAACTTTCGAGCTCCCACATTAAAAGTTGATATCCAAGCAATATTAAAGTGTCCAACTTGTGTGGAACACTTTAGCTACATAACCGTAAGAGTCAAATTGCTAATCTGGTAAGAGTCAGAAGATTTAGTTACAACATTGTCGCTTTGTAATTCATACTAGCCCAATAAGTTGTAGTGAGTAGTGTGGTGGCTTCTTTAGATTTTGGCGATCATCAAAGTTTGTAAATTGACTCGAGCTTCCACATTTAAAGTTGGGATTTCGAGCAATATTAAAGTCTCTAAAATTTTCTTAATTACTTCAAATAAAATATGAATTTAATAAATTAAAAAATATTATATTAATTGTTAGCGCCAAAATTGATCTTTAAAGTATTAATTATAGAGTACATTAGAAGAGTCTTACCTTTCTGTTGAAATGTATCTTAAATACATTAGGGGAGTCTTACCTTTCTGTTGAACTATGATATGATACATCTATTTAAACAAGAGTAGTAAAATAATTAAAATAGAAAATTGTTAATTAAATAGGCAATTGAACATGTCTATGAAAGCCTTATTATACTCAACATAAAGATTTGTAGCATATGAGTATATGTTTTGGATCACGCAAGTTAACTTTTTTACTATATGGGTGACGGTCATGACAAAAACGAGAAGGGAACTTCTTATTGTTATGCTTAAATAATGTTTATGTACTTTCTGTGCTTCATATATATGAATCTAATATCTAATAATGCAAAAAAAAAAAAATCTACGCATTCAAAAAAATTTGGTTCTCATAGAGATAGTTCAAACGACTTCGGCAATTGAGCTATACGAAGAGAATTGATAACGCCGCACCCAAAATGTATTCTCCCACTTATTATGTGATACGTAAGTCGTAATATTGAGTATTGGCATTTTAAATGTACAAGATTAATTCCTTTAAAATTGTTTATACTATGATAGTGATAGTGTGACACATAAGTCATTTAAATTGGGATAAAATTTAAAGGGAAGTGGGATAATAAAAGTGGGATAGAGAAAATAATAGAAAATTAATGGGGATAGAGACAATTATTTTGACATAAATGTTGGGGAAAAGGGATATAAAATTGAGACGAAAAATAGTAAAACTATAAAACAGGGGGCTTATATATTATTTCTTTCTTTGGATATGATAAATAATCCTGACATATTATTATTACCCCACTGTGTTTTATTATGAGAAAACCAAACCATGTATACGATGGAGAGGATGTATACACAAGACACTAATATTAATAGTTAATAATCGCACTACGTGAGACACAAGTTAGTAGAGTGAAATTCGAACTTCTAATAAGCTACACCTGGTTAATTAGACAAAGCAAATAGTTAATAATGAGAGTGGTAAACATTAAACAAAGGGGGGGAGGGAGTGAATGAGATAGGAGGGAAATTAAGCAATCGTTCTAGAATAATAAATAAGAGTGGTTATAATAACCCGTTGAAAGTTAGGGTTGTGCAGTGAGCCGGGATAGGGAGCAGGCTAGGCTGAAAGATTGCAGCGCAGACACGGTGTGAACATCAGACCGGACTGGCCAGCTAGCTTCTTCCACTTCAAGCCCAACCCAAGAGTAGCAGGCTAGACCGAGCCAGGAGGGGCCTTTGTGTTTATTTGTTTCAGCGTTGAGATCGGGACGAGCTAGAGAAATTTGAGCACTAGCCCGGCCCGTGGGGAAAGTCGGGTTTTGTGCCATGGGCTAGCCGGGATGAATTTTCGTACTCAGAGGTGCAGGCTAGCCCGCTACGTTGTACACCCCTATAATCAAGTAACGACTAACGACGACGTACATGTAGTTAGAGTATAAACCAATCTTTAGACTCTAACCAACCATCAAGGGTAAGACCAAAAATATCACGTGTTCAAATCTTACTGCCCCTCACTTCTCAAGTAAAATATTGATAATAATATGGGGAGTTATGTCGTTACAATTACTCTTTAAGCCAAATAACATTTGTGCGAGCGGCTTAGTGTATAATATCGATCTTGAAATTTCAACCATCAGCTGAACTTTCTAGTTGTTGTGGTTTATTTAAAAACGTGTAAATGTTATGCATTATACGAAATCAAAGCGAACAGGAAAAATACCATTTAGTTTAAAAGCTGTATAGCTATTTAAACATTCATTTTATAGTTAAGAGGTAATAACATTGACGTATTGCTTAATGCTTATATGTTGTTAATCTACTTAGTTTATCAGTTAGTGAGAGGGCAAGTGGGGGGATCCATTTACCCTCTCCACTTACATATTGTGAGAGGGCACTATCCGTCTTCAGTTTTAACTGATATTACCCGTCTTCAATAAGACAAGCTGCTAGAACCTTTATCATTGTAATCAATTCATGGATGTTATTTCGCCATAATTTTTATTTATGATCGTAAACATTCCATGGATATTATTATTATTATTATTATTATTATTATTATTATTATTATTATTATTATTATTATTATTATTATTATTATTAGGGTATATTATAGTTTAATTAGAGATAAATACAAAATGTCCCGTGCGTAGCACGGGTATTCTACCTAGTAATTAAATAAACGTGGAAAATGTTTCATAATTCGTACAGCATGTGACTATGTGTCATTGTTGTGTCACTTTACAGTAGAGTGTCACCGACCACTTAATCACAAACGGAGTTACTCCGTACTATATATATGTGTCAGTGTTGTGTCAATATACAGTGGTATTAAAAAGTTACGTAAGTCCGTCTAAAGTTTAAGACAAATAGATGGGTAAGGCTATGTTTTGAGTTTGTTAGTAACGTGTTTTTAATCTGTTATTTGCTGAAATCAAATTACTGAGTATGTGGAATAAAGGGTTTATTAGTGTTGGATGTATGAAGATGTAGATCTCTGTCAAATATTTCGTGGTTCTTTTGTTAGAGAGTAGTCTATATTAACGAGTTCTGGCAGCTTGGCCTTCCTTCGTAAATCTTTGAACGTACCTTACCACTACTTGCTTGTTATGCTCATCCCATAGACCAAGTTCATTTTATCTCTTACTTTCATTCACATCCACATATCATATTAGCATTAAATATTTGTACAAAACAAATGTGGAAGAACATAGTACTTCAGTATTAAGTCTTACCTAGGTATGAAATTTATACACTAAGTATGTTTGGCCCAACTTTTACGAATGTTTTTCAACCTAATAAACACAAGTTAGGCCAGATAGTCATTTTCATGAAAGCTAAAGCTACTTTTATTAAGGCTTGAACATCAAATTTAAGAGCCAGAAATAGAAGCACCAATTTGGTATTTCTAGTTTCTACTTTTACTTTTGACATATTTAACACATAAATGATAAATTTATATGTTATACAATATTTCAATAAAGTAAAAGAAAATTTTATTATTTCCTATTTTTTTCATTCTCTTCAAAATGAGATCCATATTGATATACTTTTAAATACAAATTTTTCATTTTATATCCACAAACTTAGAAAGACTCCCTTTGAACAGTAGTTTTGTAAAACATTAGGTCAAACACTTAGAACTTTTTCAAGAAACTGTTTATTAAAACACTCATTTTGTAGAGTAGAAACAGTTTTCCTTTCATTTTGATCAATAATTGTAAGATTATCAATTTAATCTAGTCAATATCGGATTGGGTTCGGGTCTCTGATTACCGGGTCGTGTCGGGCTACGGGCGCCATCGGATTGGATCGAGTTGGGTCGGTTTCGATTCAAAAATTCTTGATCCTATCGGATGGGATATGCTCAGGTTCGAGTCGGGCAACTCGAATTGGGTCAAAATAAACTTACCAGCTCTAACCTTACCACATGGCCACCAAGCGGCAGTGTCAGACTGTCAGTGTGTTAAATGTCTTTACGTATGCGTCACTTTGTTGAGATTTACGGTGGCAAACTGGTAATGCGAGTTTACATAATAATTAACTCTTATTAGTAACCAGAGGATTGGACTCTATATAAGAGGAGCATGGCTCTTATTAGTAGAAGATAAATAAAAGCAATCAAGTTTAATTTACTAATCCAAACCTCAAAAACATCTCTCAATTTTCTACAAGCTCCAGTTAATCATGTGGGGTTACTACAAGCTAGTTGTAATAGCGTTTCTCCTGCTTACTGCATCAGGTTTTTTCTTCTCAGGAAATTATAATTATCGTCCCTATAACTTAATAACTTATGCACTTTGTTTAATAATACAGTCACTCTCTTGTAAGACGGTTTCATCTCGTCCTTTTTTTGCAAAAATGTGATCACTTTTTGGTAAATAGTGACTCTTTTGAAACTAAAAAGTCATTTGTAGTTATAAAAGTGGATACTCCATGTTATCTATTAAAAAAATGGTCAATATTTGTCAAAAGTGTGTGTAATGGCGTGTTTTGTGTGGTAGAAGTATAAATTTATTAATTTATTTCTTGTGAAATAAGAAAGGGGAAATTAATGTGAATACTCTCTCATCTACTCCAAAGTTAACCTTAATTTTTTTGTACTATTCATGGGTATAGATAATATTTGATATTAATCGTAATATCTAAGAGAAAATATAGTCATGCTAGATCTTGTTTAATTCATCGTCACGAATACTACAAAAATATCAAATTTTTATCATATTTAATAACGTGTAACTAGAGATATTCACGGCGTTATAGGGACTCGATAAGTGTAAATAAATTCAATGTTATCTTTGGAGTGGATAAGAGATTTGTATGAACGAGTACTTATGTTCGAAGATGTTTACCCACTACCGGATTATAGGAAACTAAAGGGTCCTGATTGTGTCCATTTTTTTTTAATTATTTTGTGTCTTATACTTGGATATATATATATATATATATATATATATATATATATATATATATATATATATATATACGGGCTGAAACTATCGATTATTATGTTTAAAATTATCGAAATAATTTTTTAAAGGGGTAACAAAGGCTTATGCTTATCACTTGGTTTTGCAGCATTAGCAAATGCGGATAAGATTACTACAATTGAAGCAAATAGCGGTGAGTTGATGAAAGAATTGATTGCAACGAAGGAATCGTGTCTTCCATCAAACCATGCCTGTACTGGGCCTCCGCAAGAATGCTGCTCTAAGACTTGTGTTGTTAAAAATATTTATAAGCTTTTCGTTTGTAAGTAAAACTCATTTAGAGTACGATACATAAATGGCCCAGTGCAACCTGATCTGTTTAAGGTTTTGACTTCAAAAGGCAATTAAGGATCGATGTGTAACGCTATGTTTTGAGTTTGTTAGTTATGTGTTCTTAATCTGTTGGCTGAAATCAAATTACGAGTATGAGGAATAAAGGGTTTAATCGATATTGTTAGTGTTGAAATGTTGATGTGAAGATGTATGTAGATCTCAGTCAAATAGAAGAGTGACACGTACCACATAGTCACAAACGGAGTAATTACAGGTGTCAGTGTTGTGTCACGTTACAGTACGGTACGACTAATAATTAAATAAACGTGGAAAATGTTTCATAATTCGTACAGCATGTGACTATGTGTCATTGTTGTGTCACTTTACAGTAGAGTGTCACCGACCACTTAATCACAAACGGAGTTACTCCGTACTATATATATGTGTCAGTGTTGTGTCAATATACAGTGGTATTAAAAAGTTACGTAAGTCCGTCTAAAGTTTAAGACAAATAGATGGGTAAGGCTATGTTTTGAGTTTGTTAGTAACGTGTTTTTAATCTGTTATTTGCTGAAATCAAATTACTGAGTATGTGGAATAAAGGGTTTATTAGTGTTGGATGTATGAAGATGTAGATCTCTGTCAAATATTTCGTGGTTCTTTTGTTAGAGAGTAGTCTATATTAACGAGTTCTGGCAGCTTGGCCTTCCTTCGTAAATCTTTGAACGTACCTTACCACTACTTGCTTGTTATGCTCATCCCATAGACCAAGTTCAAATGGACGGGACAAGCCGTAGAATTAAACCGCTAGAATCCCACAAGGGCCAAATCACATTTAATTATTTGCTATCACCCAGGAAATAGCGACCCCAAAAATGTCCTCGCTAAAGCTATATGCCAAAGTTTAGTATGAGAAAAATCTAGATGGAAATACTAGTAGTAGAACTAATTCCGCGATTAGCAAGCCAATCACTAGCTCTATTCACCTCTCTATACGAGTGTTCAAGCCAATGTTGTCGGGATCGGGATTATACTTTGAATCGATGAAATAAGTGGGATCGAATTGGTAGAATCTTATCACAGGATCGTAAGAAGCTATAAACTCACTAAATATAGTTTTTTATTTTGTCAAAAAAAAAACATTGATGAACAAAATACATATTTATACATATATGTGCAAAAAATATTGATGATTAGTAATTTTAGTGTCATTGTATGAATGTGTTTCTACAACTTAAACAAAAATAGAATTTATTTTTATATTATACTCAGATCCTACAATCGTAGGAACAAGGGATCATATTATAATCCTACCTAGACATGTACAATGGCCCGAGCTGCAGCGGGCCGGGCCGGACTAGAAGCGGGTCGGGCTGTGGGAGGGGGAGCCCGAGCCCACACCTCGGGCTGGTCACGGGCTTAGCCAGCCGGGCCGGGCTGGTCAGTTACTGGCCCTGAATCGGCCCGGTCATGTGGGTGGTGAGGCGGGTCGGGCATGCCTGATTGCTTGTAACTTTTTTTTTTAATTTATAAATTAAATGATTGTAATATAAATTAAATGATTGTAATATTTAAAGACGTAATCGGTTTAGCCGTTTAGTAGTTATTTTTCCCAAATATAAATTAAATGATTGTAATATAAATTAAATGATTGTAATATTTAAAGACGTATTCGGTTTAGCTGTTTAGTAGTTATTTTTCCCAAATATTTATTTAGTGATTAATAAAAGGAAAAAATAAAAAATAAAAGAAGGGGGCGTGCTGGCAACCGGGCCGGGTTCCACCATCACCAAACCGGGACTGGCCCGGTTTGATAGGTGGGCTGGGCGGGCTGAGAACACGGGCTGGCAGGCCATCTGTTTGGTGAACCGGGATGGCGAGCCGGGCCATACCGGGCCGGGCCGGACCGCAATTTTGGTCAGCTCTAATCCTACCTATATAAATTTTCAAATGAATAGGATTGTGATTCTACAACCATAATAAAATCGTAAGATCTGGGATTATTCAAGTATTTTTGGATCGTAGAATCAAATCGGAATCCTGAGAATAATAGTTTAAGCTTGACCGGCTAATCTCTGTTTTTTTATTAAGTTTTTGCACCTTTAGACAAGAAACTTTATTTAGATTATAGCTAAGCAATTGATCTTCATTGATTAATTGAATGCGCACAACTTATTATCCATGCGAATTATCACAAATTCTCATTTGTGACGGACACTCTCCGTCGCAAGCTTAAGACGGATACCATATTCTCTCACAAAATACCCATCAAGGATGAGTGGAGAAGCACATGGGGGTGCCCACCTTGTCCCCTCTACCCATTTCCTCTCACAAAATACCCGTCGCAAGATCCGATCCGTCGCAAGTAAGACCTACTGGCGAATTATAAGCTTGGCGATACCCAATTGCTTCGCACATTCCAAACCCGCTAGGATAGCTAGTACTCAGTAGTCAGTGGCGGATCTTAGGCTTAGTGGGTTTGGGCCTGGCCCACCACAAGCTTAATGATATTTATAATACAGTGACTAAATTTCTCATGATTTATAATGCGGTCTAGTGGTTTGCATGTTAACATCTAACCTTGGAGACCCAGGTTCGAATTCCATTACTAGCAGTTGAACCCTTTTTCATTTTAATACTATAAAAACATATGTAAGATGTAACAACTTCGATTCCCGGCCCACCTTGACATTTTACTCAAGGTCCGCTACCACGAGTACGTGATTGTGAAATAATGGACTGGCCAATCACTCACGATAGTAAAGACGTAACTGTTCCTTTATTAGAGAATAGTCTAGAGGAAAGAGTTTTGACGGTTTCGCTGCTTGACCTTCGTAATGTTTTGAAAATACCTTACGGCATATCGGTACAGCCCGTAAAATTAAACTAACCCGCTTAAACGCGGCCCCACAAGTGCTAATCATAATTTCTATTTGACTAAACTCCTTTTTATTGGTCAACGTAAATTGAAATTTCAAGGCTAGATCCAGTAGATAGACAGGATTTGCAACTCATGTGACTTGATATTGGCTGACTGAACCGTACTCGACCCAAAATAACACAAATCGATTAAAAAAGCTAACCGAAATGAACTCGATCGAAAACAAAGTGAAACCAAAACTAAGGCCTATCTAACTACAATTATAATGATTTAACTCGATCCGAAACTAAAGCGATTTACGAGAAGGACACATTTGACACCAGGTCTACGTAGCTACGTTACCATGGCCTAACTTTATACGGATTATTACTAATAAACAGTAGAGTGACACGTACCACATAGTCACAAACGGAGTAATTACAGGTGTCAGTGTTGTGTCACATTACAGTACGGTACGACTAATCATTCTATATAATTAAAACAAGAAGTTTTCGAGCGATATTAGAGAGTCCAACAACGATGAATGACATTCGAGCTCGCACATTAAAAGTTGAGTTCGAGTGATATTAGAGTATTCAACAAAATTAAAACTCTTATTAAATATTAGCAACTATAATTAAAACAGGAACTTTTTGAGCCATATAAGAGAGTCCAACAACGATGAATGACTTTCGAGCTCCCACATTAAAAGTTGTGTTCCTAGCAATATTAGAGTCTCCAACAAAATTAAAATTCTTATTAGTATTTTATATTAAAATACAATATATAATAAGAGATATCAATTCAATAATATTGTATGAAGTATATATATAATAATGCTAATTAGAGAGTGAAAAGATTAAATTTTGCAACTTTGCACTAATAGAGTGATAGAGTGAAACACTTAGTTTTGAAGTGTTTTAGCCATGTTGAAACTAATCCTTAAAGAGACTATGGAAAAAAAAAAGGATTTATACAACCAGAAGTTATCATTATGCACGTTTCATGTGATTATACTTAGGCTTAGGTAAGCATTATCTATTTATTTTATTTAAGATTAGTATAAGATAAGAATTATGTTTGACTAATTTTACCCTATTTCTAAACATAACTCCGATCCATAATATATAAACAGCCTTTGGCACATTTTCATAGGGTAATTTTCCACCTTAATATTTATGTTATATTATATGCCCGGTTATTTATTTACTAATTCATGAACCTAATATGGTAATATATAAATACAGAGTATAAATAATACTTTATGTGTAGATGTGCATAAAAGTTACTACGAAAATACAACTTCTTAAAAGTTTTGCTTTTCCATTGTCAAATTAGAGTAGTAACTTCGTTTTTATCCTTAAGTTTTACTCCATATGACATCGAACTAATATTTGTGACACGGTAATCCAAGATGCTAGAATTTAAGTATAAAGAGCTTAAAGCTTAATTATCATCATACAACCAACAAATTTTTTTTTGAAACAATATAGAAACCTCAGCAAATCAAACACCATTAAAACTAAAATTTCTTTCTTGACAATTGCTAATGAGTGCTTGATTCGTGAATTAGTGTGCCTTAATGCTTACGAAATCAAAATGATATTTCTGGATAGATAGTAAAGGTCATTTGTATTAGTAGTTTATCGTAAGTCAATAAATTAATTTTTTTGGGAATAAGAATAGAATTTGAATGTACATACTATATGAAATTACTCTCATAAATATGGGTGACAAGCTAAGCAACTATGACCCGTCTTTATGTCTTTTTCTCTCGACCGATTGCAGCAGATACCTTTTTATTGATTATTTTTGAGTAATATCCAATAATCTTGATATTGCGAACTACCTTGAGAATAAAATATTAAAACTGGTCAAAGATATTAAAATCATATTTTCATAGCACCGCCAGGAACAAAATTAAAGCAACAAAAAGTCTCATTTTGGGGTTGGAGGAATTATTATTAAAAAGATATTAAGAAATGTGATTGGAGAAGAAAATTGACAGGTTTGTCGATCACGGTCTGAAAAAAAATTTGGTATTCATGAAGACGTAAGAATAAATTAGAGCAATGCGGTAGCTAAATTGTTGATCACAACTTACAAGTGCTCGATCATGGAGGCTAAATTGTTAATCACAACTTCATGGAGTATATAGCTTTATCACTAACTAGAGGAAACCACAAGATATCAGAGAGTTTAACAAATGTGAATAACTTTCGAGCTCCCACATTAAAAGTTGATATCCAAGCAATATTAAAGTGTCCAACTTGTGTGGAACACTTTAGCTACATAATCGTAAGAGTCAAATTGCTAATCTGGTAAGAGTCAGAAGATGTAGTTACAACATTGTCGCTTTGTAATTCATACTAGCCCAATAAGTTGTAGTTAGTAGTGTGGTGGCTTCTTTAGATTTTGGCGATCATCAAAGTTTGTAAATTGACTCGAGCTTCCACTTTTAAAGTTGGGATTTCGAGCAATATTAAAGTCTCTAAAATTTTCTTAATTACTTCAAATAAAATATGAATTTAATTAATTAAAAAATATTATATTAGTTGTTAGCGCCAAAATTGATCTTTAAACTATTTAAATACAGAGTACATTAGAAGAGTCTTACCTTTCTGTTGAAATATATCTTAAATACATTAGGGGAGTCTTACCTTTCTGTTGAACTATGATATGATACATCTATTTAAACAAGAGTAGTAAAATAATTAAAATAGAAAATTGTTAATTAAATAGGCAATTGAACATGTCTATGAAAGCCTTATTATACTCAACATAAAGATTTGTAGCATAGGAGTATATGTTTTGGATCACGCAAGTTAACTTTTTTACTATATGGGTGACGGTCATGACAAAAACGAGAAGGGAACTTCTTATTGTTATGCTTAATTAATGTTTATGTACTTTATGTGCTTCATTTATATGAATCTAATATCTAATAATGCAAAAAAAAAATCTACGCACTCAAAACAATTTGATTCTCATAGAGATAGTTCAAACGACTTCGGCAATTGAGCTATACGTAGAGAATTGATAACGCCGCACCCAAAATGTATTCTCCCACTTATTATGTGATACGTAAGTCGTAATATTGAGTATTGGCATTTTAAATGTACAAGATTAATTCCTTTAAAATTGTTTATACTATGATAGTGATAGTGTGACACATAAATCATTTAAATTGGGATAATATTTAAAGGGAAGTGGGATAATAAAAGTGGGATAGAGAAAATAATAGAAAATTAATGGGGATATAGACAATTATTTTGACATAAATGTTGGGGAAAATGGATATAAAATTGAGACGAAAAATAGTAAAACTATAATACAGGGGGGCTTATATATTATTCCTTACTTTGGATATGATAAATAATCCTGACATATTATTATTACCCCACTGTGTTTTATTATGAGAAAACCAAACCATGTATACGATGGAGAGGGTGTAGACACAAGACACTAATATTAATAGTTAATAATCGCACTACGTGAGACACAAGTTAGTAGAGTGAAATTCGAACTTCTAATAAGCTACACCTGGTTAATTAGACAAAGCAAATAGTTAATAATGAGAGTGGTAAACATTAAACAAAGGGGGGGAGGGAGTGAATGAGATAGGAGGGAAATTAAGCAATCGTTCTAGAATAATAAATAAGAGTGGTTATAATAACCCGTTGAAAGTTAGGGTTGTGCAGTGAGCCGGGATAGGGAGCAGGCTGGGCTGAAAGATTGCAGCGCAGACACGGTGTGAACATCAGACCGGACTGGCCAGCTAGCTTCTTCCACTTCGAGCCCAACCCAAGAGTAGCAGGCTAGACTGAGCCAGGAGGGGCCTTTGTGTTTATTTGTTTCAGCGTTGAGATCGGGACGAGCTAGAGAAATTTGAGCACTAGCCCGGCCCGTGGGGAAAGTCGGGT
This sequence comes from Heliosperma pusillum, assembly GCA_022085475.1. Classification (NCBI taxonomy): domain Eukaryota; kingdom Viridiplantae; phylum Streptophyta; class Magnoliopsida; order Caryophyllales; family Caryophyllaceae; genus Heliosperma; species Heliosperma pusillum. The sequence continues at coordinate 23,003 of JAIUZE010019708.1, forward strand.
TTTGTGCCATGGGCTAGCCGGGATGAATTTTCGTACTCAGAGGTGCAGGCTAGCCCGCTACGTTGTACACCCCTATAATCAAGTAACGACTAACGACGACGTACATGTAGTTAGAGTATAAACCAATCTTTAGACTCTAACCAACCATCAAGGGTAAGACCAAAAATATCACGTGTTCAAATCTTACTGCCCCTCACTTCTCAAGTAAAATATTGATAATAATATGGGGAGTTATGTCGTTACAATTACTCTTTAAGCCAAATAACATTTGTGCGAGCGGCTTAGTGTATAATATCGATCTTGAAATTTCAACCATCAGCTGAACTTTCTGGTTGTTGTGGTTTATTTAAAAACATGTAAATGTTATGCATTATACGAAATCAAAGCGAACAGGAAAAATACCATTTAGTTTAAAAGCTTTATAGCTATTTAAACATTCATTTTATAGTTAAGAGGTAATAACATTGACGTATTGCTTAATGCTTATATGTTGTTAATCTACTTAGTTTATCAGTTAGTGAGAGGGCAAGTGAGGGGATCCATTTACCCTCTCCACTTACATATTGTGAGAGGGGCACTATCCGTCTTCAGTTTTAACTGATATTACCCGTCTTCAATAAGACAAGCTGCTAGAACCTTTATCATTGTAATCATTTCATGGATGTTATCTCGTCATAATTTTTATTTATGATCGTAAACATTCCATGGATATTATTATTATTATTATTAGGGTATATTATAGTTTAATTGGAGATAAATACAAAATGTCCCGTGCGTAGCACGGGTATTCCACCTAGTAATTAAATAAACGTGGAAAATGTTTCATAATTCGTACAGCATGTGACTATGTGTCATTGTTGTGTCACTTTACAGTAGAGTGTCACCGACCACTTAATCACAAACGGAGTTACTCCGTACTATATATATGTGTCAGTGTTGTGTCAATATACAGTGGTATTAAAAAGTTACGTAAGTCCGTCTAAAGTTTAAGACAAATAGATGGGTAAGGCTATGTTTTGAGTTTGTTAGTAACGTGTTTTTAATCTGTTATTTGCTGAAATCAAATTACTGAGTATGTGGAATAAAGGGTTTATTAGTGTTGGATGTATGAAGATGTAGATCTCTGTCAAATATTTCATGGTTCTTTTGTTAGAGAGTAGTCTATATTAACGAGTTCTGGCAGCTTGGCCTTCGTAAATTTTTGAACGTACCTTACCAATACTTGCTTGTTTTGCTCATCCCATAGACCAAGTTCAAATGGACGGAACAACTCATGATATTAAACCGCTAGATCCCACAAGGGCTAAATCACAATTAACTATTAGCTATTATCCGGGAATAGAGACTCCAAAAATGTCCGCCCCCAAGCTATGACAAAGTTCATTCCGTATGAGGAAAATCTAGATGGAAATACTAGTACTAAGAACTAATAATTTCACGATTAGCAAGTCAATTACTAGCTCTATTCGCCTCTCTATACGAGTGTAAGAGTGTTCAAGCCAATGTTGTGGGATCGAGATTTTACTTTTACTTTGAATGAAATAAGTAGGATTGAATCGGTAGAATCGTATCGCACGAACGTAAGATTCTACAAACTCACCAAATATGGTTTTTTATTTGGTAAAAAACGTAATATTGATGAACAAAATACATACTTATTAATATTTGTCCTAAAAAATATTGATGATTAGTAATTTTAGTGTCATTGTATGAACGTGTTTCTACAACTTACACAAGAATTGAATTTTACAATGTCATTAAATTATATGGAGTATATTTATTCTTATATTATAAAATCAGATCGTGTAATCGTAAGATTACAGGATTGTATTATGATCTTACTTCTAGAAGTTTTCAAACGAATAGGATCGTAAGATTCTACAATAATAATAAAAATAAAATCGTAAGATCTGGGATGATTACTCAAGTGTTTTTGGATTGTAAAATGTCATGTGACTGCGAAATATTGAACTGGCCAATCTGGGATGATTATTCAAGTGTTTTTGGATTGCTAAATGCGACATTATTCCTCCAACGCTAAATCCACCGGCATGTGACTGCGAAATATTGAACTGGCCAATCTGTCATGGGCCGACTTCTCTTGACACCCTCAGGCAAGCCGCGCCCCGTGCGCCACCCGTCAACAGTCCCATCGCTGGCGGGTCAGGCTTCCCAAGTTGGCTCAACCGCGAGCCACTCGTTGGTATGCACCCACGATCCAAGGATCGATACCCAATATGCATACCATTTGGTTATCCCTCACTCACACTCACTTTAGATGACTAAGTGTTTTGGGATTGGGGTTGGAAGGAAGAGAACTCTCAAGACTTCTTCACTAAAGCTTGAAAGAAACTCTTTAACACTTCAAATGAAATTTTACATGCCTTAGTCTATTTATAGACCTCCAATCCTACTCCTAAATGTTCTAGAAAACTCTACACAATTACATCCTATAACTTCGTAGAACATTCTAGATTATCCTATCCTAGAAATATTCTACAATTCTAAATACAAGAACATTCTAGTACATAAAACAAACATCTAGACACATCTAAACACTTCCACACTATTCTAGAATATTCTAGACACCTCTAGAATACTCTATACGGTTCTAAAATATTCCGGACACCTCTAGAATACTCTATACGGTTCTAAAATATTCCGGACACCTCTTGAATGTACTAGAATACTATTATGTGTTCTAGAACCTTCTAGTAGTCTCTAGACAATTCCGGAACCCGTATAAAAGGCTTTGTATCTTCTAGAAATTCGCCACTAAATTAGCACATCAAAAGACTTTACTCGAACAAATAATCCTTTACGGCTTAGTGAGTCGTCATCCCGTGACAAATCGCTCACGTTAGTAAAGACGTCATGGTTCCTATGTTAGAGAGTAGTCTTCAGTAACGAGTTTTGATGGTTAGTTTAGCTGCTTCACCTTCGTAAATTTTTGAAAATACCTGATCGGCTAACCTTTACAACCCGTGAATTTAAGGTAAACTGCTTAAATCAAAATTTCCATTTTAACGAAACCACCTTTTTATTGGTCAACGTAAATTAAAATTCTAAGATCAGGTCCAATGGCCGATTAGAACCGTACTCGACACAAAATAACACAAACAATTAAAATAGTCACAATTTGATAGGCCTACATTACCATGACCTAACTTTATACTTATAATTCCAAAAAAGCTATAGTAGTGTGTCACAGACTAGGTAGCACGGACACTTCTCCTAATCGGCCGTCCCGTGTCGGACACCGTGTCGAACACACGGACACTTATAAACAAGGAATGAGAGGTCGAAAACTAAAAGAGATTGATTCGAAGATGAGTTTCGGTAGAAAATGGGAATGAATTATAGTCAAAATCACATTTTACCTTCAATTATTTATATTTAATATCAAATACTAATACAAAAATAAAATAGTACGTTGTTTATAACTATAAAATATATATTTTATTAAATTTAAACGGCGTGTCCCGTGTTCTAAATTTCACGAGATGCCGTATCACGTGTCCGTGTCGTGTCCGTGTCCGTTTTGGTGCTACCTAGGTCACAGACCGCATAGTAACAACTCACAAAGGGAGTTATTACATTATTTACATATGTCATTAAGTCTGGTTTAAGACGGATATTATTCTTTTAAAGCTTAATACGGGTTAATATTATCAAGTGGTGATAATATATAAAGACGAAATTGTTGGTATGTTTTAGGCAATAACTAAGTAATTTGATGTGTTTTTGACCCGTTTTAAATTTAAGACGATAATATCCGTCTTAAATGAGAATTCAGGCGCATGTGTAATTCTTTTGTCACTACTCACTATACACTAGCGTATCACGGACCGCATAGTCACATGTTTATAAAATAAGACAACAACAAAATTATTCAAACCCAAAAAATCCACATAAAATGTTATGAAAAATACGATAGTCTAAACATCATACGCATCAATTATTGCCATTTCGAAGCAAGTGTGGGTGGATGAGGTTGAAAATAAACTCTTTCTTCCGTGCATCATCGGGACTCTGGTAAAAAAGAGAGAGATCACTTGGACCAGACGCCAATTTCTGTGCTGCTAATAATGCTTCATACATACTGAACAATGGAGCTTCAAGGAGATGTCAATGAAGAAGAGGAAGATACGTGTAAAACTGTGTTCAGTTTTGTTTTTTCATGCTTTCTATAACTCTAGGGTTTGGATGTGAGGGGATGGAATTAGAATCATGGGTTGAGACTTGGGTATGAGATTCCAAGGAGTTGGAATGGATTTAGAACCCCTTGGGTTACAAACTCCATTCCAAAAGGAGTCAACCAAACACTTGAATGGATGTAATCCATTCCAATCCAAATAGCCCAACCAAACACCCCCTAAATATGTGTCAGTGTTGTGTCACTATAAAGTACGACTAATTATTTAATAAAAAAACGTGGAAAATGTTTCATAATTAGTACACTATGTGTCACCCACTCACCTTGTTAGAGATTTAAGTGGACTCTATATAAGAGGGTTGAGGGTTGAGGGTTGAAACTTAATTTGTAGAAGAGTAAATTATTTCAAGTTTACAAATCAAAAGCTCAAAAAAATTACTACATTTCTACTAACAATCGAGTTAATCATGTGGAGTTACTACAAGCTTTTCGTCGTAGCATTTCTCATGCTTACTGCATCAGGTTTGCTTTTCAATAACTGACTAACATTGTCCTTAGTAACCAATAGTAACATGGTAACACCGGTTCTTAGTCTTGGGGTTTGTCTAATAATCGTGTTCTAAAATAAAAACTCCGTTTGTTTGATATGGAAATTTATGAACCAATAAATTTAACTTGGAACAATGTGAAACCAATTAATACATTCTATTTTATTAATCTGACACTCAGGGTATATGAATGTGGTTATGGATTTTATTAATCTGACACTTCTCCTAGTAGAGTAAAACTGGCTAGTTCGCACCAAAAAAAGAAGAGGAAATGTAATTACTCCCTCCAATCCAATCTAAACTACCCACTTGCTTTTTAGAGGTCAAACTTTCAAAACTTTGACCGTTTATAGATCGGAATATAAAGAATTTTGAAAGACGGAAGTAATATATTTGGTTTTGTCATGGAAATATCTTTCATAAAATTATATTTTTTGCAAAATAATTCTATATATAAAGGAAGAAAAACGCGGTCAAAGCCGTGCCTCTAAGACCACCCAAAAGCAAGTGGGTAGTTTGGATTGAATTGGAGGGAGTATTACTTTTGCGTTTTCTCCAATGCAGCCGTTTGACCATGATTTTCGGCATTTATTATCTCAATTACAATTTATAATTGTGTCGTGTCTGATACTTGGATACATACTCATATACCCATATAAATTATCTCAATTACAATTTATAATTGTTGTAATTTGTCGTTGCACTTGTTTTCGCAGCATTAGCAAATGCGGATGAAATCACTCAAATTGAAGAAAGTGTTGATGTAATTGAAGATTTGATTGCAACAAAGGCCAAGTGTTTTCCATCACAGCATATTTGTTCAGGGTTTGGACCTCCAGAACAATGCTGCTCTCACTCTTGTGTGCCTCACCCTATTAAGAGGATTTTCGTATGCAAATAAATGCGTACGACTTTACGACATTATCTGTTTAGGGTACTATGTGACTCGAAATAAATAAGTAATAAGAACGCAACGTGACTTGATCTGTTTAATGTTGCGACTTTGAATAAATAATTAAGAATATGATAATGTCGTCTAAGGTTATGTACGTGTTGAGTTTGTTAGTAGTGTGTTTTTAATTTGGTAGCGGAAATCAAAGTATGTGGAATAAAAGGTGTCATCGATGTCGTTCGTGTTGATGTATGATGATGGAGGTCTCGATGTATCAATGAATGTATTGCTATTTGTCAGTGTTATATAAGTCTTGTTTAAGACGGTGCAGGGTTTGTTCGTTAGACAGTACTCTTTCTTATTTTTTTTCAATTTAATCTCTCTTAAAATTGATGTATCCGTCTTAAAATTAAAACGGGTCAAAGAATTTCCCATGTGTACACATGAATAAAAATTTTGTTAGTTCCTAGTTATTTTAGTTTGTTTTATCTAGCACATATTTGAAGTAGAAAATTCGTGATATCCATTTTATTTATAGTTAATGCCTTCTTTTTGTTCGCTCACATTCCAAGTGTACAACAATTTGCTAGTAAGGGGGATCGCTCCATTTGCCAAGGACAAATTCAGAAGTTTTAGTTAAAATTTTTAATTTTTTGGGTTTACTTTATGCCACTACTTATTCGTAATTGCCGATTTTTCACTTATGGCCTTACCACTGTTCATAATTATATTTGTTCACACTATGGACTACCCGTGACTCCGTGAGTCCTCGTATTCTCGGATATTAAGGTGTTTAAGAGTTAAGATGAGGTTCTAACTAAAAAAAGTACTCCGTAGTACAATGTAGGTAGAATAATACAACAATTTACTTGTAAAATTATCTAACGTGCTACTACGCTAGTAAGTTACTTACGATACACTCTCTTACAATTTCTCTTGATAGTTATCCAAATTTTTAGTGAGAATATTTACACCTTTAAATCTTTAATTAATGATTTCTCTCATATTTAGTACTACGTACTTTGTATACAGAGTATAAAAAAAAAACAATCAACCTCCTTTTTTTTTGATAGGGTAATGAAACTAGGTTGATAATCAACCTATATAATCCTTGCGGATAAGAAATGAATCAAAATTCAAAGAATTTCAATTTACCATGAAACAAACAAATAATAGGGTACAAGTAAGGATACTCTCCTTAAGAAAGTACGACACTTTAAAACCACCATAAAAGAAGAAAAAAATACATTATGATCAAATATATTAAAAGAAGAGAGCTAAAAGAGGAAAATCACTAGAAAAACGCAAAATAATATTCTGACCAAACCTAGACAATGAGGGCCAAAGGAGAACGAAGAGACCCAAAAAATTTCAGATCTTTATACAAGTCTAAACGGATTAAAAAAACTTCAATGCACGTTCATCATAAATACACATTGTTAAACTAAAGAAATCAACAATGATTTGGTCAATTTATGAAGTTAAATCTAGAAATATTGCTGTTAAATCCTTGATTTAAACTTCTTTAATTAAGACGTATTACTGGAAAATTGTCTCTTAATCTAAAATGGAGAGCAAATTAAAGTCGAGTATTTAAAAAGTAGGAAACCAAGAATAAAACAATCAACCTCATGACACATGTTAGAATTGATCAAATACGGCATCAGGCAATACATGGGCTGATCTCACGTTGAATTTTTGGTCCATGGCCAATTGGACTGACTCTTTGGATCTAAAGTTTTATGATGGAATAGTAGATGTTCTTCTTTCTTTTGTAACTTGTGAGTGACAATCTTTTGATGCAGTTCTCGACATAATTTTTAGTTTTGGTCATTCAGAAATAGCTTTTTTGTGTTATTAACACAGTCGTAAGACCAAAGACGTCTAAGGCCCGGTGTAAGTGGAGCAGGGAACAAGGCCTCGAGAATATGCGGGCCTCCAAAATAATAATGAAAACAATAAAATAATTACATTTTCTTATTTTTGTTTGGTGCGAAAGAGGGGCAAAGCAAAGTATGGCCTACACAACAATCGGCATAGCAGTCTATCCAGCTTCCTCAGCCTTGGAATTCGCTTACATTGTGAAGTCGTCTCACATAGTAATTTCCACCTTATTATAATTTAACCTTCATAGTACTCCGTGTGTAATTAATTGTGCACCCCGTATTGATTTATGTTGAAACAAATTTTTTAAAAAAATATACACTAAAATTAATACATTGAAAGAGGGTGAGTAACTGTTGTTACTCTTCGTACATTATTGATAAATTTGGACGACATTTTTTTAATGAAGGAAATATGATTCTAATTATTAGTTATTCAAAACTATAATCTAGTGAATTCATCGCCAAATCATTGGGCAATGTAGTCGTTGTAATTAACAAATATCAATATATGATCGATTTACATTACGACATTGTAAAATAATTTACAAAATTCCCTTGATGTCTTTCTCACCCAAACATGTTAAATAGTATGGTACTCCCTCGCATCCACTCCAATGGTAACATTGAGCTTTTCACACTTGTTGAGACGCATTTTGCAACGTGAATATCTTTAATTACACATTATTAAAAATTATAATAATTTGATATTCTTGTAACATTCATGACGATGAATTAAACAAGATCCCTACATGACTATATTTTCCTTTATATATTAGGAATAATACCAAATATTCTCCACACCCATGAATAATGCAAAAGGCTCAATATAACCATTGGAGTAGATGAGACTTGAAAGGGAGTGGAAAGTTGTTTTATACTCCCTCCTAACCACATCAAACTATCCGGTAGACTTTTTACGGTCTACGAGACAACACTTTGACCACGTTTTTCTTCATAAATATTTTCGTTTTTTGTGTTGAAATTATAATTTTCCGATACCTCTTTTTACAGCACACGTAAATATGTCAATTTTATATACAAATTTTTAAATTTTGACTAAATATAATCAAGGTCACTATTTAACAAGTCTGACTTGAAATAGTGCATGAGTAGTTTGGTGTGAATAAGAGGGAGTATGAGGTTAATTAAGTAATTTAACCTACGATTTTATAACAATAGTTGTCTAAAATCGTTTTACACACAAATTTTATTTTAGAAGAATTGAATTAATTGCCGCACTGGGCCTCCAAATTGTTCAAGACGCTCGTGGGTAAGACTTTTAGAAGTTCCCTAGGACTCGTGAAAAGCCCAAAGCCCACAAGGCCCATACAACCAAACCGCCTTTTTGTTCAGCAACGTAAATTCAAATTTCCAGGTAAACTTTCAAAATCCCTCTTTTTTGAACGCTTTTTACCGCGCCAAAAACCCTAATTCCAACGGTCTACAAATCCTCTCTCAATTCACATAATTTTCCTTCCTGGATTTCATCATTCTTTTCTGTCTTTCTTTCAAATTCTCTTCGCATTTCTTGGATTTTTTAAAAAAAGAAATCTCTTAAGCTTGTCATCAATGGCTTCCACATCTCATTTAAATTCCGAAAATGGATCATATAACAGAAAGCATAAATCTTTAGGCCTTAAATGCTCTAAGTAATCTTCTTTCTCATCTGGGTTTCTTTTACTTTCATCAAATTTATTTACTTTCTTACGTAATTTTGATGTTAATTAGCTTCTTAATTAATTGTTTCTGTTTCCCATATTCAGTTTCTTGGGGTTATATAACCGAGACGATGTCGATTCTATTGGTCTTGATGATGCTGCCAATAAATTAGGTACTTGCTACATTCGAATGGTCTTACCTATATATAATTCCTTCCGTCTTTTACTCCTTTTTTTTATTAAATCGTTTTGATTAGAAAGTTATGTTGATTTTGGAGTCGGGTTTCTTTTTTCGCAGGAGTTCAGAGAAGAAGGATGTACGATATCGTCAATATATTGGAAAGTGTTGGGGTAAAATATCCCGCCTTTTTTTTCAAAATTTTACTGGTGAATTGAAACAATCTACTGTTCTTTTTCACTTTTAACTGTATAAATTACGGAGTATTAAATACTGTATAGTCCTACTCCATATTGTCGTAGTTCAGTATTAACTATTAACACATATACATACTATGTATACGAGTATTATTGTAAAATCACGTGTTAGTTGTCCAAATACTCCATAAAAACTATTTATAGTACGGAGTAACTTTCACAACTTAATTTTGAATGTAGTATTAAGCCAAACTATTCATACTATGTATACGAGATTACGAGTATTATTGTAAAATCACCTGTCGTAGTTCAGTATTAACTATTAACAATGTTCTTTGATTTGAGTCTTCTTCATGTAAAACGGTGCTACATGAGACTTAATGTTGTAATATTAAGCCAAATAATTGAGAATTGGTGTATGAAATACTCCGTATGAAATTAGTTTCGTAAAATTGAAGTACTCTTCGGTTCTTTTACTAGGTGCTAACACGGAAAGCAAAAAGTCAGTACACATGGAAAGGTTACAAGGCAATTCCTCAGGCTCTTGCCTTGCTAAAGGTAACAAATTGAATGTTTTAAATCGGTATTATTTGGCTGAATATCTGAACTGTTAGCGGAATAATTGCGCTAATAATGTTTTGATGATTTACTTCGGTCTTTAGGAAGAGGGTTTGAAGGAGAAGTTTGTTTCTGCTGAAGGAAGAAGTAGAATAAATGCTAATTCTAATGGTGCTTCCAACAAGCTTGGTAATTTGCTGCCTATAAGCTACGAAGTATTCGATTTCAATTACTATTATTCATAATATTTGTAGATTTGTAGTACATCGTGTTGGCCAGCGAGTTTTGGATATAGAAGTCGGCTTTATAGTACTAGTAGAATTAGGATTTATGTGATTTCTTGGTAATATGGCAGATAACAGAAAGGAGAAGTCTCTGGGGCTTATGACTCGGAATTTTATCAAGCTATTTCTTCGTCCTAATGTGAGTCAAGCTCATGTTCTTTCAGTTTGTACTTGAATTGTCTTATCATTCATCAATTTGATTTCTATGTTGCACAATTTCGGTTGCAAATGTCTGACACAACGATGGCTATCCTATTTTTTTGCCTAAAATGAAGTACTTAACTGGCTTGTGGTGTCGGACACAAACACGCTGCTAAAGTGAAATGTCGAAATATATAGCATGTTGTGATTAATCATGTCATTAAACTTGCAGGCTGATCAAATCACTCTCGACAACGCTGCTAAGTTCTTGTTTGGGGATGTTCCTGATGCAACAATAATGATGCGAAGTAAGAATGCATTTCCTTTTTCTCATTGTTATTTGCATTTTCATTTTTCAGTGACTTACTGTATCTTCAAATGATAATACAGCTAAAAGAAGACGGTTATATGACATTGCAAATGTTCTATGTGCCATGCAACTCATTGAAAAGGTAAGAACAACGAGGTTGAAGACGGTTACTGATGCATCTCAGTCTCTACAAGCCTGTCTTTTGGATACTACTGTTATAAAAGTTGATGAAATTTTATGTTCATTGTTCAGATTAATCATAGGGAGAACAACGAGGCAGCGTGGAGATGGTTGGGGTTAAAGGACATAACAAAGAACAGTGTGTCTGGACCTTCTTTCTCCACTGAAATCAAGAAAAGGGTGTTTGGAAGCGACATCACTAACACGAGTTTTAAGAAAACCAAGGTTGATTATACTCATAAAGAAGCATCAAAGCAGGAGAAATTAAGTTCTGGAAACTATCAGTATGGTCCCTTTGCCCCTATTTCTTTATCGAAAGTAACGATGCATGTCCCGCAGTATCACACTGAAGCTGTGAGAAGCCTGTTTGAGCATTATACCGAAGCATGGAGATCTTGGTACTCTCAACTAGCTGCAACAACTTCACTGGAGCAGGTTCCTTGAGACATCTCCAACTTTCCCTTAACATGAACACTCTGTTGCCGTAAGCTCACAGCAAGGTACAAGCTCGAGGGCATGAGTGCTCGACTGACAGCGGTTGCATTTTCTCGATGCAACTAAGTACAGTGATCATTGAGGCGACATGATAATCGGAAAACTTGCTCGTTTAATAAATTCATTGAACTGAACCAAAAAAAACAGGAATTTTTGGATTGATTTCTAGTCCAATTTAATCTGTGTATCTCCTCAGTTACAACATTTTTGAAAAGTGGTTTTCATGTATAGTCCAGCTGACTTTATGTCTTTATAAATGGTGATTTAGGGTTTGGCATTGAAAGTTCATCAGTTAGGGTTGAGAATTTGAGGGCATTCAGGCTATCCTTAATTCTAATGAAAAATCCTAGTAGATATATCTAGATCTTGTTTAGCATTCGGAGTTTACTGTCGAAACATGAAATTACTTAAGACAATTATGTCGAAAATGCAAAAATGTCAAACAAGTTTAGATTGTTAAAAAAATGCTAAAAAAATTGATTGTTTTTTTTTGTGTACAAGTTGTATAAACATAAATACATGATACTCCGTACATAGTACTTCGTATATGATTTAGATGTGAAAATTTCGGAAATATGTTTGTTCAACCACAAGGCGAAGATGTACAATTTTGTTTACGGTGTCGCGCCACCGAGTTCCTCAATGTGAGTATGCGTCGTTGTGACTACAATATAATTTCGTCTTGGACGCTCACGTTAAGGATCTTGTTTGGAAGCACAATGCTTTTTATTACCACGACTTCATCTTCGACAATTACGGATTCACCTAAAATAAGATAAACATAGCTAATGAGGAAAGCCTAGGAAAGAGACTTGGAGAGCATAAGAAAAAGAAGAGAAAGTACCAAGAATTGTAATTCCAAGCTTGGCGTTGTAGTTTCCTTCGGCCTGTAAAGAAGGATTGGGTAGAACATCAGAACACTTGCATAATCACCAGACGGAAGATATCATCGTCTCACATCAGGTAATGGACTAAATTTATAAATCAATTCTACTTTTAAGCCTATCTTATGTTATATTCAAAAGCAGTATGTAATATTTCAATTCACCTGGACACGGGACCATTTTCCGACTGTTGACTTCCAACCAATAATTGAATGAATAACGACTGCATTTTCCTGTAGAACGCAGAATTGTAAGTTTATTATAAATGAATAGTTGCTGTGTATACAAAAAAAGGTGTATGTTTCAATGGGATTATATCACTATCACCTTGATCTCAACATCATCCAGTAATATACAATTGACGAGCCTAGCTCCAGCTCCTACACGTGCATTTGCAGATATCGACACATTCGGACCAATCTGTCATGGTCACCAAGAAAAACCCCCATTTAAGAGTACACAGATTGTTAAAACATGAAAATACATTCGAAGGAAAAAAATACAACCTAGAGCACACAATATAGCGACAATAGTACACATGCATGCTTATCAGCTAAGATATACGGTGTACTAAAAAGGTTATACCTTAGCTGTCGGATGTAATTTAGCAGAGGGATGGACGTATACATCACCGATAATGGTAGCACAATTTGTGCCATCACCACTTGCCAAAAGATGTGGGGAAGTGACTCGAAATTGATGGAGATAAAGACCGGAACATTTAAGAGACATCCTGCAAGATATCAACAAGAGATTACATTTCACATGAACAAGCAAGTGGAATGAACTCCCCGACTTTGGAACGCCATCATACCCAGGAGTCTTGATCTGCTCCCAAAAGTCCATAGTCTCATATGTGTACATTTGCTTCTTTCCAGCCAGCGGTGTCAATATGTCTTGGCCTAGTCTTACAAAATCCGAGGGAAGACTTCTTCAAAAAGAAATATGAACCAATATTAATCAAACGGTGGATGAAGGTATACGTCTTATAACATAGAATCATAAAATATAAACTTAATAGGCATATAATCACCGTGATACATTTAGTTTTCTAGGAGAAGAGCGATACCTTGTTGCAGAATGAAGTGTTTCGAAGCTGGTTATACGTCTGATATTAGCTGCAGGGAGAAGTTTAATGTTAGACAATGGTAAATTATGACAATAATACCCACAGTACACACAGAGACGATGATGGTTCATATCATTTCACCTGAATTTGTTCGGTGACTTGAGACACCTCCGATGGCTGTAAAGATTTCTGGTGAAAATACATACACCCCGCAGTTTATTCGATCACTAACCTGCAAATTATGAATAAATTTTACTTGTATCAAACTAAAGCATGAAGCAAACCAATTGTGAAGTTGTGCGGAATTTGTTTAGACTGATTTGTAGATGGGACTTGTTGCTTACAAAAGTTTCAGGCCTCTCAGTGTAATGCAAAACCTCATTGGTGACAGGATCGGCTACCAATTCGCCAAACTGATTGGCAGACTCTGCAGAAACCTGTCCAAGGACATTTCATGATAAGTCAATCAACTGAGCAACTAAATATATACAGGATATGGAAACTGAATACCCGGGAGAAGGTGTTGACGTACCTTGCTTACTAATATAGTTCCCATGCCTCCATAACTTCTGTGAGCCTCTGAGTTTTCACAATAATAAGGAATTCAGAACCTTTTTTTGCATTAGGCCATGAAAAATTACCAATCATCATGAAATAAGCATGTAAAAACTTGAATTACCGAGCATTTCCGGCAATGGAAAACTGCAGCAAACATCGCAATTCAGCAAGAATATTTGAGACTGAAATATAAAGTATGAATGTATTGTTATAGATTTCTGAGAAAGGGAGCCATAATGTAAATTGGGACAAGAAATGCATCTAACAATTGCTATTTTACAATAAAAAGAAGCATAAGTATTTTAGTGTTTTTTTTTTTTTT
>JAIUZE010019710.1:0-42560 GCA_022085475.1 Heliosperma pusillum
TAAGGTATACAAGGAAACAAACTTATAGAGGCCGAAATTCCTTATCTCACGAAACCCTAGGAGCACGCAACCCTAGGAGGCACAATCCTTGGGTTTCACGAAACCCTAGGTGGCACATCCACTAGGTGGGCTTATTAGGTTAAAAACAAATTGAGATAGAATATATTAGAAACCCTAGGTAGCATGACAACTCATAAGTTGTATTACTTACCAATAGAATCTCATAAATACATCATCTATTAAAATTTTGATAAATATAAGGATACTCTTGAACTTTAGTATATTTATTTCCAAAATCATGGATCAACTTTTATCATCCAAAGTTATAGGTTAAAGCTATAACTTTGAAATTTAGTATGTAAAGTTATAAGTGAATCATAACTTTACAAACTTAAAATCACTTTAATGAAATAGTTACCGAATGACGACCTATACTGTCTAATCTTCACAAAGATCTTCAGTATATGGATCATCTCTTCATCTTGATCACAAAGACTCTTCATCTTGAGTCTTGTGTTATTTGAGGTAGATCTTGCTTGAATTGTTTCTTTAAAGTTATAACCAAGGTAGCTATAACTTTGCATACAAACCTCAAAGTTATGCCTTAAGCTCCTATAACTTTGATCTTCTTTCTTGTAATTGTTGTTAGCTGTGATAAAACTAAAATACACAATTACATGTATATGATATATCAAGTAAAACACATTGTCAAATAAACACATGTCATCATCAAAACTATAAAATAGGTCCATCAAATTCTCTCTCCAATTTGGTATGAAGTTCTCCTCATCTTTGTTTTAGTTGTTTATTTACATAGGATTTTATGTTTATTTGTTCAAATCATATTTTTATTGTTTTAATCGTGTTTAGTATTATATTATTATTAGTGGGTAGATTAGTTAGTTTAGTTTTGAGTATGTTAGAATAGTTTAGTAGTTAGGGACTAATTAAAAGGGTTAGTGTAAAAAGCTAGAGCCTTTAATATAGTGTAGGTAATTCATTAAATGTTTGTTTGGTTTGATTATTGTTTATTACTCCCTATTAATCTTGTAAGACTAATTGCATGATTTGGTCATAATTTGACTTGAGTTGATTTACCAACAAATGAAAATTGAGGTCGTTTGGTTTAGTCCCTTAGTCGTTAAAGACGATTAGTGAACTTAGTTAGGCCGCTGAGAGAAATATGTGGTTTGCTTGAAAATATATCGTTTGGTTGTTAAGTTGACAATAATTTACACTCGAAGATAATTTTCCGACAATAATTTTGATTCGTAATTTACACTCCGTCATCCACACACAACTTAGTTCTCTTGTACTCGAAGATAATGAACATCATCTATTTGAAATTCTTTTAAAAATAATAAATTGAAAGGAAAAATTTAGCTATTGGATACCTATCTTAATTAGGATCCTTAATTAATGGATTTGGTTAGAATTCTCCATCCATTCAAAGGAATATTTAATGAGAGCATTAAAAAAAGGAAAAAAAAAAAAAACAATACCGATAGAAGACCGTGAGAATTGAACTCTAGACATGTTGTCAAAATTACTTGTACTTTACCACTAGACCACATTCAATTTAATTTGAAATTATGCATTTACTTATAATTATTCTTTCATGAATCAGAGTTGGGGTAGCGAAAAATCGACTCCTTATCTAATTTTTTGACATTAATTATTGGATACATACATTATCATTGAGACCGCCCGAAAGAATTGTAGAGTATTTCAACTATCGACATTCATCATTTTTGAATGAAAGTTGAAATGGCATTTGGTTAATTGAAAAAGAGGTGGAAGATGTTAACAAAATATGCTCCAAATGTCACAAAAGTATCAAATGTCTATTATTATTTCTACATTCACACTCCATAATTTTATAAGGATGCATACTTTTGGAATACCTATTATACAACATGACGTGAATATTCAAGGAACAGTAGATTCAAACATGTTTGATGATAAGCGGAAAAATGCCATGTTTAAGATACGAAACAAGATAGTAAAAAAACATTTGGCGAGGCAATGGATTCGTTGTTTCGAGTGATAGTGAAGATGAAGAAGAAAGTGATGAGGAAGATGATGATATAGAAATAGATGGTTTGAAAACGATGTAATATGTGATTTATTTTTTTATCGTAATGTAAACGTAGTAATCTGTATCAACAAACCAATGTATATAAATCGGAATAATTTTATTATCTTACCTTATGTTTTAGAGTATATTTTTTTTTTGTATGACAACTATTTCCAAAAGATAATGATTATAATAAAGTTCAGTTTAGTAAAGTTTAGATTTTATAAGTTCTATTCAATTAAATAAAATTAAGTTCAGAAAAGTTCAGCTCCTATAAGTTCAGTTCAGTTCAGTTCAGTTCAGCTCTTAGAAGTTCAGTTCAGAAAAGTTCAGCAAAATTCAGCAAAAAAGAACAGGGCCTAAGTCATTTAAAATTGAGTCATTTTCAGATAAGTGTTACAAAATTGTTTTTATCAGTTAAATTTCACAAAATTACCTATTTAAAATAAAGTGTTTGACATTACTTTCGTTTTAAATTTTGATGACATTTAGGCGAAATTATAATTTTTTTTATTTTAGATCAAGGAATGGTCGGGACGTAGGGAGTGATGGAGGCAAGAGGGAGTAGGGTAGTTGTGTTGTGGGACGTATGATATGGATTGAAGGGTGGTGGTTAGTGGTAGGGGTGCTCAGATAGGCAGGGTTGAGATGTATGTCGTGGTCCAAGGTGTTGGGTGTAGCCACAAAGCGGTGGAGGGAATGCTGGGGTGGTCTTAAGGTAGTCGGTTAGTGATGGTGAACGCTGCTTCCATACGTTAAGGTGATTGTGGGTGGGAGTAGAAATAAGAGACAAGGTAGAGAACTGAGAGGAGAAGAAATAAGTGTACAACAATGTGTAAAATTAAATGTATATTGCGTAAATAAATCGGTTATGAAATTTACAATAATTATATCCAATCTCAGATTTCACCTCATATCTATACAATAATATAAAAAGCCTAGATTGAGCAATTATTGAAGCGACACGTGGCAATCCCTCCTTCATTTGTAAGACATTATTTGTTATACTTCCAATCTCTAAATCACATAGTATACTCTCTGATGATGGTTTCGTCGTCAAAACAAACATAAAAAATAACCCAAAATAAGTAGTATAAAGGGGTCGAATCCACGAGGATGGAGGGGGTCAACTACTAGTTCGATCGCGTCCTATTCTAGCCTAATAAAAGATTGGTTGGAAAGTTAACTAAAAACTAATAAAAACAAGTAATCGCTAAGCAATAATGATGAAAACAATTAAGGGAAAGACTAAGGTGAAGGGTTCACCTTAGGGGGATTAATGGGCTAGTCGGGTAATTAGCAAATGGGTAAGTAATTCGAGTAAAATCAATTGCTAATGTCTCAACAATCAATAATCATCAACAAAGCCATCGCATTTGTCTCAAATCACCCATATAAACACTAGTCTAATCATTTCTACCACCGTCGCTTAAGAAATAATTAAACCATGCTTGATAAAATGGGCAACTTTCGTTTACACATTTCATCAAACACTTAGTGTTCATATGAGCAATACCCAAATTATTTACCACAAACTTACTAATTAACCAACCTAATACCCCACATAATCCTCCCTTAGGCTCCCCCTAAACCCTAGAGGAGTACTACTCACACATACTAAGGGGAATCAAACAACTAAAGGCAAGAAGTAGTTCAATGAACATCATGTTATGAGATGAACAATTAAAACAATCAAATAATAAACAATAAACTAGAAATGGAAATAAATTGCATAAACAACAAAAAAGATGAGAAATTTAATACCAACAAGCTTGTATCAATGAAGAGGGAGAATGTCTTCACCCTTAAAATCCTCAATACAAACCCAAAACTGAATTGATTTCACTAGGAAAGACTAGATCTAACAACTTGAAATGAGAAACTAAGCTTAATTAGGGAAGGATTAGGAGAGTAATTAGTACTTAATAGAGGCTACAAATATCTAGGGTTTTGTGCTAAGAGGAATGTAAAAACTGCTTACAAAATAATAGGGGGAGGGTATATATAGGTATCTCGAAATTAAGGAAGAAATTAGAAGAAGAGGGCGAATTTTCAGTCTTGTGTTCCTGGCCGGTCGACCGGCCGCCGGCCCTCTGACCGGCCCGGAGCACATCAGTAACTCCAATTTCTCCGTCTTCAAAATCTTCTAAGTATGGAAATGTTGGTCCTGGCCGATCCACCGGCCAACGGTCTCCGACCGGCCTGGAGTACGAAATACTTCTTATAAGCCTACTGTTGTTGCACAGGCCGGGTAGTCGACAGGCCGCCGGTCGACCGGCCGGCACTACCTGGGCCTTTTCTCCCTTTTCTCTTCTTCTTTCATTTGTGGAGTTGTGGTCTAGGCCGGTGGGCCGGCCGCCGGTCAGAGGACCGGGCAGCACCACCTGAATACTCATTCCTTCATTCTTCTTCTCATCTTCAAATCCCGACTCATGCAAGACCTTTATGCTCCGATTTCTTCATTTCCGCCTTAATTCCTACAAATTAAGATCGACATTCATAGTACGGGAAATCGGGGAGCAAAATGCAATTAAGGGCACGCAAATCCGTGTAAACGGACCAAAATGGGGACGAAAATGAGAGGAAAAATGTGACAAATTAAATGCTTATCAAAATTCCCCACACTTAAGACTTACTCGTCCTCGAGTAAGTAAACAAGATTCGAGACCCATAAGTACCCTTATTCAACACTACACTAATACTAAGGCTACTACCTAAACTACTAATAATACCCGACGGTAGGCAATTAACGGGCCTCCCCCGTCCCTTCAACTCACAACGAGATACTCATGAGGTAGAGTACCTCCTTGCAAGGCAAGTAGGGGCTTGCTCAAAATCGCGACGCATCCAAATGAAAAACACGTAAGAACACGACAAAGATGCATCTAACAAAAGAAAAATCACATGCCTCATCCATGTGACGGAGATATCTAAAAGGGAAAACCGTCTAAATAATGCATGATCCTTATAAGCCACTAATATCATAAAGCATGGAAAAATATTCGCCTCCTAGCGGTGCAAGTTTAATGAAAATTTCGAACCCCGTCTACTATTTGCTTGGCCAAAAGCGATAAAATGGAAGATGGAAATGAAATCCTCGTGACGTTATTAAGCACAATAGCATATGGAATTCACGTTTCTCAAATAAATGAGACACAAGGGTCGTCCCGTCTCACTATGCAACTACAAAGGTAAATGATTCAAGAAGGATAAAAGGAAATTGAGATTTGAGTCTAAGTGCTTGCAAAACTTTTCATTTCACACTTTGCTTTCTTTTTCTTTTTTCTTTCTTTTTGATTTGCATTTTGGTTTGCAATTTTTGGCATGAAAGCGCACGGTTTCCGTCAAGGACATGCGGTCGGAACCAACAATAGGGGTATCCCCACCGTAGTGGCATCGAAAGGGGCCCTAGATATGGGCCCACTAGAATCCCTAGAAGTTCCGTTTTGCACTTCCTCGACGAAAACAAGAAAAGATGATAATTGACTCAATATTTTCAGCTTGTTTGATTTGTTTCCTTTTTTTGAGCAAAAGTGGAAGAACAATGAATCATGGTTGGTTGCATAGCAAGAACGGTCACCTAAGAATCCTTTCTACCATCGGAATATTCACATCAATCGAGGGTGTCGAGGTGGAATAAGCGCAAACTCGTGACTCGGCATTAGTAGACGGGTTAAAACTCACTAAAAATGCACAACCAAGGGCGTCTAAAATTCCACGATTAAGATGAACACTTTATGAATAAAAAAGTAGCAAAAAGGGACTATGCACATTCAACAAGTTTTCCAAAAAGACAATTATTAAAACATTTTTCTAAATGCAACTATATTCCATGATGCAATCTAGCATATATACAACTTAAATGCACATGCTCTAACCGACTATATGACACATAAGCTAATGCTATCTCCTAACAGCACACCAGTGGCACACACGCCAATCAACAAAATTCACACCATCGTCATCAACACATCCCGTCCTCAAGTAAGAAGGAAAGGAGATAAGGGAGAAGAGAAATAGGAAAGATCTCACCAAAGCGTCTTCATTTTCCCTTTTTCGTGCCTCATATGATGTGGGGCGCACCTATGGATGGAGATAAAAATAAACACACGGCAATATATACAAAATAAACTATATACAAACTAATCTAAACATATATTTTTTGGAAAATTTTCAAATTTTTCGATTTTTAGGCATTTTTCAACTTTTTTTCAAAAATCAACGATATATACAAAAGAAATAAATCCTCCCCACACTTAAGTCTTACTCGTCCCCGAGTAAGTGACTCAAATATGAAAGGAGAGAAAAAGGAAAAGGAAAAACAAAACAAATCTTTTTTGGGTTTTTCAATTTTTTGGGAATTCTCTCCCCACACTTAGTATTTACATGGTGTGAGGGGTGAATTCAAAACAAATAACATGTTTTTGGGTTTTTAAATAAAAACTTTTTTGGGTTTTAAATATTTTGAAAAATAAAAACTTGTTTTTGGGGTTTTTGATTTTTGATAAATAATCACAATATGAACAATATATACAAGAGGGTTAGCTCTAAGTAAATGCAAACTACACTATATGCTAATCTAGAGTCTCGCTGCGGTGGTAAGGTGCATAAATGCAAGCCCCTCATGGGGGTACCTCCCACAAGAAAGTCTAGTGTGTCATATCGGAGTCTCGTCGTGGCGGTAAAATGCATAAATGCACGCCCCTCATGGGGGTACCAACCACGGGAAAGTCTAAAAATGACACCAAATAAAATGCAACTACGCTATATGGATGCAAGGCTAACATGTGACGATATGTTACAAAATTAAATTATAATGCAAGCTTAAATGGATGCAACTAAATGGATAATTAATCTAAGATATAATACAAGTATCTAAATGCATGCAAAAATATAAACATGATGAAGATTTGGATTAAAAGGGATCATACTCATGGGTTTCCGGTCTCAGGAGTATCCAGTGAAATCAGAGGATGTAGTATCAAATTGGCCATGACTGGCCTCTGCAAAAGACGCATCTACATCCCTGACTCCCGAACCAGAGCCGCCATCCTCCACAATCTCGAAGCGGGGACCCATACTGTTAAACCACTCGGCATTCTGTGCCGCAATCTCTGGGTCCACCTCCTCCTCATCAACTACCGGCTGAGCAAAAACCGGTGCAGAAGAATAATTGTCTGGCTGAACATTGAAATCTCCGAACACCCTCGAACCCTGGTCATACCCGCCCTCTGGCCACATGAAATAGGACGGATGTGGGCCAACTGGCTCCCTATACCCCTTCCTACACCAATTATCGTAAGAAAGGTATTGGCCAAGAGCCAAGTCATAATACATCCTATCCATCCTCTGCGACAAAAGAGCTCTATCCCGAGCTTCCTCCTCTCGCCACTTAGATGCCGCCTCTCTTTCCCTAGCCGCCGCCTCTCTCTTCGTAGTTGCTGCCTCGGAGGCCAAAGTCATATCGGCGATGAACTGGATCAAGGAAGGATCCAAAGGTGGGTAACTGGGAGTGGTGGAAGTGGATGCCTCGGGTTGGGATGCATTGGGCCAAGGACGCCACTGCTGCTGATGATAAAAGGGGTTCATATAAGGCAAGGTGGTGGAAGTGGGGCCCTGCTCCTCTCTCTTATATGTAGTGACGGGGGCAGTAGGATCTCGCCTAAATGCGGTAATTGGAGCTAGCTGATCTTCCGGGGTTTCCTCAGGGGGTGGTGGAGGGTTCTCCTCCACTAGGGGAAGGAGATAGTGCGCGCTATCAGGAACCACTTTCATAGCCGCACTATTCGGGAGGGGAATAGAATTGACCCCTCGAATCCTCCAATACGTCTTCTCGTCCTCAACTCTCTTCACTACCCACTCAAGCTTCTTTGAAATGTAATCCTCCGTCAACAAGGAGCATCCCCTTAAACACCTCAAATTACGCTCATCTAGAGCATCTCTACATAGGACATGGGCAATCTTGGTGACAATTCCCCCTAAATGGATTCCGGTCGGGCTAAATGGGTCATTGGAGATTTTCTGAAAGTGGATAGCGACATGGTGACCAATGTTGACTCCAAACTTATTCGGCTTTTGGAACAAATAAGCCGCCAAAATCGAGAGCTCATCGGCCCTAAAGTTGTGACACTCCTCTCTTCCAAACAACGTCCAACCCATAAACCGATGTCAAAACCTAATAGGGGCATTGTGGCAAGCATTTGCCGGCCTCTTAGTTCCCTTCGCAAATTCCATTCCCGAGATAGCAGTCCAAACATCATTCACATTAAAGTTTTCGGGGACTTTGTATGACTTATGAAATTTGACCCCTAAAACCTTACAAAATTTCTCAAGGGAAAAGTTAAATGCAGTATTAAGAAGGCGAAAAGAAACAATTTTGACCATACCCGTATTCCTATCCTTCTCATGACTAAAGGAACTTAAAAACTCCCAAGTAAGACGGGGGTAAGTACGGAAGTGCTGACCGTAGAGTTCCCCCATCCCCAAACCTTTGAAAAGCTCAAGAGTGACCGTATCAAGGCCGAGGTTTCGCATAGTATTCCGACAAATAAAACGGGAGTGGGGAAGGTTTCTGCGTTTTAAACATTGAACTTTACCTCTCGCGATTTCGCTTACGAAGACGATATCGGGAAAATCGTTATCCGGACCCATTCCCGCCGTTACTTGCTGGAGCCTAGCCTCCAACTCCGCCTCAAGCTGAGCCCTTGTTCTTTTCCTAGGTGGTTGTTGAGCCATGGAGTTTTTCGTTATAGTCAATTGAAAGTGGGAAAAATTAGGGAAAAATTGGGGTTTTTGATTTTGGGATGAATTTGGGTGATGTAGTGGGTTAATTGATGGTTTGAATGTGGAATGGTTGAGTTTTGTTGTTATTTTTGTGAGTTTTTGTGAGTTTTTGTGGTGTTTATTGTGGAGATTTGAAGGAAGAAGGAGAAAGAAAGGAAGAAGAATGAAGAAGAATGGAGAAAAAGAAAGGGGCACGAGTTGAATATAGCCTCGGGTTGGGTTCTGGGCCGGTCTGGGAACCAGCCGCCGGTCGACTGGCCTAGAACCCAAGACAAAAAATTTGATTTTTGGTTTTTTTTAGTTTTGCGTGTTCAGGTACGCCAGGCCGGTCGGCAACCCGGCTGCCGATCGACCGGCCTGGAACTCAGCTCAAAAATTCAATCTTTCAAAATTTCATTCATATGGTGCTCTGGGCCGGTGTCAGACCGGCCGCCGGTCCACCGGCTCAGAACGCAGCTCGAAAAACTTCCAAAAATCCATCTCCTATGATAATGTGCTCCAGGCCGGTCGGCACACCGGCTGCCGGTCCACCGGCCTGGAACACCTGCTATTCAATTCCCATTCTTCAAAAGTTTGCTACTGGAGTGCTCTGGGCCGGTCGGCACCCCGGCTGCCGGTCGACCGGCCTGGAGCACTTCTCCCCTTCTTCACCTCGCCTTCAAAATCACAACAAATTCCCAAAGAAACCCAAGTAACCAACAACTCCAACCAACCAACATATTCCCAATGAGACGGTTTCAAGCCAAAACCGACCACAAGTGTTTCAAACCTACCTAAAACTTCTTCCTAAAGACGAAAGACCCGAGTATACAATACCAAATCTTCACAACTACTCCTAATATGCATGCTATACACAAAAAATTGGTGGTTGTTGAGGGACTCCACCAAACCTATCAAATCACAAGAGTTTACAAACAAGACTCCTCCTCGGGAAGTGGATCCCCAAGGAAGAGTACTTCCACCGTTCCTTTTTCATCGCCATCAAAATATCTTTTCACTCGATGCCCATTGACTTTGAAATTACCACCTTCTTCGCTCCAAAGTTCAAAAGCTCCATGTGGTGAAATGTCGATAACTTTGAAAGGACCCGACCATCTCGAGCGCAGCTTCCCCGGAAACAACTTGACTCTAGAATTATAGAGTAAGACTTGGTCACCCACTTTTACATCTTTATCAACCAATTTGGCGTCATGCCATTTCTTTGTTTGCTCCTTGTAGATCTTTGAGCTCTCGTAGGCATCAAGTCTTAGCTCTTCAAGTTCATTCATTTGGATAAAACGTAGCTCTCCGGCCATATCAATGTCAAAGTTCATTTCTTTTAAGGCCCACCATGCCTTGTGCTCCAACTCGATTGGCAAGTGACAAGCTTTGCCATAGACAAGCTTGTAGGGAGTTGTGCCGACGGGAGTTTTGAAGGCGGTGCGAAGGGCCCATAGAACATCCGTAAGCTTTTGAGACCAATCCTTTCTACCTTTGCTAGTGGTCTTCTCCAAGATGGCTTTTATTTGACGGTTTGAGACCTCCACTTGCCCACTAGTTTGAGGGTGGTAGGCAAAAGCGGTCTTATGAGTGACACCATGGGAAGAAAGCAAGATCTTGAAAGTGCTCTTCCTAAAGTGCGAACCCCCGTCGCTAATCACCACCCTTGGGGTCCCAAATCTCGGAAAGATAGTGTTTTTGAAGAGCTTGATAACAACTTTAGCATCATTTGTTGGGGTGGCAACGGCTTCAATCCACTTGGACACATAGTCCACCGCTACCAAAATGTACTCATTCCCACAAGAGTGGGGGAATGGTCCCATGAAATCAACTCCCCAACAATCAAAAAGCTCAATCTCAAGAATGTTTTGAAGGGGCATCTCATTTCTTTGACTTATATTCCCCGTTCGTTGGCATCGATCACAAGATTTGACAAAGTAGTGGATATCCTTGAACATAGATGGCCAAAAGAAACCACCTTGTAACACCTTTGCAATGGTGCGAGATGTACCAAGGTGGCCCCCATAGGCCGAGTTGTGAATTCTATCAACTATCTCCATGCCTTCTTCTCTAGGAACACATCTTCGAAACATGCCATCACCACACTTGCGAAAAAGATGTGGGTCATTCCAAAAATAGCGTTTTGAGTCATGCTTCAACTTCCTCCTAGCTCTAGCATCCAACTCCTCCGGAATGAACCCGCTCACAATCAAATTTGCCAAGTCCGCAAAACATGGTGATTTACCACCTATCATCATCAAACTATCTTCTCTCAACCACTCATTGATCGGGCCACTCTCATCCTTCAACCCATGATCTTCGGTAGTCAATCTAGATAGGTGGTCGGCAACAACGTTCTCCAACCCCGCCTTGTCTTTAATTTCCAAGTCAAACTCTTGAAGTAAAAGAACCCACCTCAAGAGCCTTGGCTTTGCATCCTTTTTCACTAACAATTGTCTCAAAGCGGAGTGATCCGAGTATACCACAACCTTAGAACCAACAAAGTATTGCCGGAACTTTTCCACGGCATGAACAATGGCTAGCATTTCCGTTTCCGTCGTAGAGTAGTTGACTTGGGCTTGATCAAGAGTTTTGCTTGTGTAGTAGATTACATGGTGCCTCTTGTCCACAACTTGGCCAAGCACCGCCCCGACCGCATAATCGGAGGCGTCACACATAACTTCGAAGGGAAGGCTCCAATCCGGTGATCGGATTATGGGAGCCGTCACAAGAGCCTCCTTCAATCTACAAAAAGCACTCAAACAAAATTCATCAAATACAAATGGTGTGTCTTTGAGAAGAAGAGAAGTTAAAGGCTTGGCTATTTTAGAAAAATCTTTGATGAAACGTCGGTAAAAGCCCGCATGGCCTAGAAAGCTTCTCACTCCCTTCACATTTGTAGGGGGTGACAAGTTTTCTATCACCGAAACCTTAGCCATATCAACTTCTATCCCTCTCTTAAACACGATGTGGCCAAGCACAACCCCCTCCTCCACCATAAAGTGGCATTTCTCCCAATTGAGGACGAGGTTGTGCTCCTCACATCTTTGCAAAACATGAGACAAATTCATTAACTCAAGATCAAATGAGTCTCCATGGACACTAAAGTCGTCCATGAAGACCTCCATACTCTTCTCAAGAAAATCGGCAAAAATTGCCGTCATACATCTTTGGAAAGTCCCCGGAGCATTACAAAGCCCAAAGGGCATCCTCTTATAAGCATAAACTCCTATGGGACAAGTGAATGTGGTTTTCTCTTGGTCTTCCGGGTGTATGGGGATTTGGAACAACCCGGAATAACCATCTAGAAATGAATAGTAAGAATGCCCCGCCAACCTTTCAAGCATTTGGTCAATAAAGGGGATGGGGTAGTGGTCTTTGAGGGTGGCGGCATTTAATTTGCGATAATCAATGCACATCCGCCACCCGGTCACGGGCCTAGAGGCTAAGAGAGTCCCATCCTCTTGTTCCACCATAGTTACCCCTCCTTTCTTGGGCACTACATGGACGGGACTCACCCAAGAGCTATCGGTTATTTGGTAAATTATCCCGGCCTCTAGCAACTTCATCACCTCACTTTTCACCACTTCCGCCATCTTAGGGTTCAACCTACGTAGCCCATCTACCTTAGGTTTGCTACCCTCCTCCAAGACAATTCTATGCATGCAAAGATTAGGACTTAAACCTTTGATATCATCAATGCTATAGCCAAGTGAGCCCCTATGAGTTTTCAAGATTTTCAAAAGTTCAAGTTCTTGGCCCTCACTCAAATTAGCATTAATGATAACGGGATAAGTCTCTCCCTCACCTAAAAAAGAGTACTTAAGTGAGGGAGGTAAGGGCTTTAGTTGTACCTTTGGAGGGAGAAGGCCCTCCACCTTCTTCAAGAGTTCATCATCTACCTCATGGTCGTCTCCCATCTCCTCATCATGGAGTGCCACTTGTAGAGCTTCTTCTTCACATTTTTCTTCTTCATGCACCTTCTCAACCACTTCTTCAATGACTTCCACCGAGCAAGCTTTGTGAAACATTGGTCCCTTCACTAGATGAGGAAGATTAAATTCAAGGGTTTCGTTTCCCACCCTAAAGGTTAGCCGCCCGTCCCTCACATCAATGAGGACTCCTCCGGTAGCCAAAAAGGGCCTACCAAGGATGATGGGAGTGTGGCTATCCTCCGGGATATCTAGGACAACGCAATCCGTGGGGATCAAAAATTTGCCAACTTTAACGGGTACGTCCTCAAGCACACCCAAAGGTTGCTTAACGGACCTATCCGCTAGTTGTAGAGTCATAGAAGTGTGGGTTAAACTTTCAAGTCCAATTCTTTTAGCAATAGTTAAGGGAATGACACTTACACTTGCACCATTGTCACATAATGCCCTTGAAATCATGACTCCCCCCACAACACAAGGGATAGAGAAACTTCCGGGGTCCCCAAGTTTTTTTGGCATTTTGAAAGAGTTAGGATTAATGAGGAGAGCACTACACTCCGCCTCCATAATCATAACATCTTGGGTACCCAAAGTCCTCTTGTGAGTCAAGATGTCTTTTAGAAATTTTGAGTATGTGGGCATGTTTAGTATAACATCGGTGAAAGGTAAGGTCACTTCAAGTCCCTCAAGCATTTTTCTAAATTGGGTGAACTTGAAGTTTTCCTTAGTTTTCAAAGCTCTAGAGGGGTAGGGGATATCGGAAACAACAAGTGGAGAACTAAAAGATACCTTTGGAATGGGAGTTTTCTTGGTTACCTTAGCTCTTGCTATTGGTTGTACCTCTACTCCGTCATCATTGACATCCTTGTTCATCTCCTCTTCATAAGGCATAATTTCGACATACCCTTCTTCTCCCTCTTTGGGTTGATCATCTTCACCCTTGCCATCATCTTTTAACTCCAAGGTAGGAGTCAAAATGGGCTCTTCAAATTCTTCTCCTTCCTCAACATGCTCATCATTTGGAATCTCATCATTCATCATATCCATGTAGGGGTTATCAAGCACTAGTCCACTTCTTAAAGTCACCGCACATGCATGGTGGCTTGATGAAGCATCCTTGGAGCTTTTCCCTTGAGCAAGTAGACCTCCCGGAGGCCTTTGAGGATTGTTCAAAGCTTGAGAAGCTAACCTAGCTTCTAATTCCCTCACCTCTTTCTTGTGAGCATTGGTGACATTTTGCAAAGCCAAGTTGTTTTGGATTTCCATGTTTTTGACTAATTGCAAAACTTCACTTATTGAAGGATCATTCTCTTGGTGTGGTTGATTTGTCAAAGGAAGGGCAAAAGCATAGTCATTCCGACTACTCGACCCTTGGTTGTTGTTTCTTTGATTGTTAAAGTTTCCTTGTTGGTTGTTGTTAAAATTCCCTTGTTGCCCCCTTGAACCTTGATTGTTGAAATTTGACCCTTGGTTGTTGTTGAAATTTGACCCTTGGCCTTGGAAAGATTGATCGGGAACCCCTTGGCTTGCTTGATTGCTTTGATTGCCTTGGTAAAAATTACCTTGGCCTTGATTGTTGAAGTTTTGGTTCCCTTGATTTTGATTCCAATTTCCTTGGCCTTGGTTCCAATTACCTTGGTTTTGGAAGTTACCTTGGTTATTGTAACCTTGATCGTTGAATTGTTGATTTTGGAATTGGTTTGATCCTTGACCTTGTTGAGAGTTGTTGAATTGATTGTTATAGTTTCCTCTTGAAAATTGACCTCCTCCTCTAGGTTGGGAAAAACCCGGAGGGTTGGAAGGTTGAGTTTGTGTGTGTTGTGGGTTTAACACATTTTGGCTTTTGTAGCTCATGTTTGGGTGAAATTTTCGAACTTGGATGATAGAAATTGGAATTTGGGTTGTAAGCTCCTTGACTTTGGAATTGAGGCCTTGAGGGCCGTGGGTTGTTGTTGACTCCTTGGAAAGCATTCACATGTTGATAATCATTTCCTCCTTCATTGTTATAAGATACATTGTTCCCACAAACTTCAAAGGTGTGTCCATATCCATTGCAAATTTCACAAGTGGGGGTTTGATAAGCTTCCACCATAAGAGGTGCATAAGACCCACTAGCTTCATTCACATGATGGCCTTGACTTTGATTTTGAGCTTTTTGAAGCTCGACAAAACCCTTAGTAAAAGTTTGTGTGAGCAAATCAATCTTGGCATTGGTATCCGCATTTGAAAAGTTCTCACTTGGGTACTTAGAACTCCTTCTCAAGCTATTTCCTCTAGAACTAGTACCATAGCTAGATTCCGACTCAACCATCTTCTTAATCAATGCCGCCCCTTGTTGGTCATTCAAATGATCAAAACTTCCCCCCGCGGAAGCATTCACCATAGCCTTGGTTTGAGGGAGGAGAGTTTGATAGAATGTTTGAGTGACATACCAATCCGCAATTCCATGATGAGGGCAACGGGCAAGTAAGTCAATGAATCGATCCCATGCCTCTCCTAAGGATTCTCCATCCTCTTGTTGGAAGGTTGTAATCTCATTTCTTAGCATCGCCGTTTTGGAGGCGGGGTAGTACTTACTTAGAAACTCCTTAGCCAAGTCATCCCAAGTAGTGAAAGTGTTTGGAGGATGGTTATTCAACCACCTCTCCGCCCGGTCTTTGAGGGAAAATGGGAACAACATGAGGCAAAGGGTTTCCTCGGGCACCCCATTCCTTTTCATGATTCCTACCCTACTTTTGAATTTTCTCAAGTGGGCATGAGCATCCTCATCGGGGAGGCCTCCAAAGCTATCTCGCTCAATAGAACTCATTTGAGCCGGGTGAATCTCAAAATTATTTGGGGCCAAGACACCGAAATTGATTGGAGATTGGGTATCATCGTGGTTGGGACGGTTACGATCACGTAAAGTCGTCATTTGTGGTTGATTTTGTTGTTGAGGTATTGTGGGTGGTGTATTTGGTGGTGTATTTTGTATTGTATTGTAGAAGGGGTTTTCAAATATGGGTTCAATGGTGTTGTTTTGTGGGAGATCGATTGTTGGAGTGGATGTAGAAGCAATTGAAGTATTGGCTTGTTGATGGCTAACTCTTCTTGAATTCCTAACCCGAGCAAGTGTGTTAGCTCGGAGAGTCCTAAATAACCTTTCGGGCTCCGGATGGCTCAAGAACAACCCTTCACCCCTAGGCATGCACTCAAAGCAACTCAAAAACAAGTTAGACTCCTAGTGTGTTTTTGGGCACACTAGGGAAAGACAATAATGCAAGGCACTCTACAAATAATCTAACAACTAAAAACCAACAAAAACAACAAGTAACTTGGCTAAATCTAAGACACAAAACAAACTACGAGTTTCCTTACGCCATCCCCGGCAACGGCGCCATTTGATGAACGGTTTGTCGCGTACCGCTCAAGCAAACATAATAAATAACCCAAAATAATAGCGATAAAGGGGTCGAACCACAAGGATGGAGGGGGTCAACTACAAGTTTGCATGAATCCTATTCTAGCCTAATAAAAGATTGGTTGGAAGATTAACTAAAAACTAAGGAAAAACAAGTAATCGCTAAGTAATAAAGATGAAAACAATTAAGGGAAAGACTAAGGTGAAGGGTTCACCTTAGGGGGATTAATGGGTTAGTCGGGTAATTAGCAAATGGGTAAGTAATTCGAGTAAAATCGATTGCTAATGTCTCAACAATCGATAATCATCAACAAAGCCATCGCATTTGTCTCAAATCACCCATATAAACACTTAGTCTAATCGTCTCTACCACCGTCGCTTAAGAGAAAATCAAACCATGCTTGATAAAATGGCAACCTTC
Source organism: Heliosperma pusillum (assembly GCA_022085475.1). Lineage (NCBI taxonomy): Eukaryota > Viridiplantae > Streptophyta > Magnoliopsida > Caryophyllales > Caryophyllaceae > Heliosperma > Heliosperma pusillum. The sequence continues at coordinate 16,593 of JAIUZE010019710.1, forward strand.
GTTCACACATTTCATCAAACACTTAGTGCGCATATGGGTAATACCCAAATAATTACCACGAATCTACTAATTACCCAACTAATTAACCCACATAATCCTCCCTTAGGCTCCCCCTAAACCCTAGAAGGGAATCTACTCACTCATTCTAAGGGAAATCAAACAAGTAGAGGGAAGGAGGAGTTCAATAAACATTGTGCTATGAGATGAATAATAATAACAATCAAAAGATGAACAATAAACTAGAAATGTAATTAAATTGCATAAATAACAAAAAGATGAGAAATTTAATACCAACAAGCTTGTATTAGTGAAGAGGGAGAATGTCTTCAACCCAAAATCCTCAATACAAACTCCAAACTATGATAATTCTAATAACAAAGACTAGATCTAACAACTTGAAATGAGAAACTAAGCTTGATTAGGGAATGATAAGGAGAGTAATTAGGACTAATTTAGGTTACAAATTATCTAGGGTTTTGTGCTAAGAGGAATGTAAAAACTGCTTACAAAATAATAGGGAGAGGGTATATATAGGTATCTCGAAATTAAGGAAGAAATTAGAAGGGAGGCGGATTTTGCGATGTTGCGCTCCTGGCCGGTCGACCGGCCGCCGGGCCTCTGACCGGCCTGGGGCACATTAGTGACTTCAGCCTCTTCGTCTTCAAAAACTTCAAAAATCTTCTAAGTATGGGGAATGGGGGTCTGGGCCGGTCAACCGGCCGCCGGTCCCCCACCGGCTTGGAGCAACATTTCACTCTCTATGCATTCTGATGTATACGCAGGCCGGGTAGTCGACCGGCCGCCGGTCGACCGGCCGGCGCTACCTGGGCCTTTTCTATTCTTTCTTAACTTCTTTCATTAGTGGAGTTGAGGTTTAGGCCGGTGGACCGGCCGCCGGTCAGAGGACCGGCCAGCACCACCTGATGACTCATTTCTTCATTCTTCACCTCATCTTCGAATCCCGACTCATGCAAGGTCTTTATGCACCGATTTCTTCATTTCCGCCTTAATTCCTGCAAATTGAGATCGACATTCATAGCGCGGGAAATCGGGAAATAAAATGCAATTAAAGACACGCAAATCCGTGTAAACGAACCAAAATGGGGACGAAAATGAGAGGAAAAATGTGACAAATTAAATGCTTATCACTATTCCATTCACCTTGTTCGATGGAGGTAGGTTTTTGATGACGGAGTATTAATATTTGACTTGAGGTATTGCTTCGAGCAGTTTATTATTTGACTTGAGGTATTGCTTCGAGCAGTTTATATCGGGATTGTAGGAATGTTTAATTTTATGGTAAAAGTTAATGATCTTATGGATACACTTGTGGAACCTCATAGTTAAAGCTTAGGTAGTTTACCTGGAGGAGTTACAAGGTTTTGAGTAATTAAGCGATGCAATAGAATTATAGTACTTTTCTCATATGAATTTGTGTAATTAAGGAGTGACTTTTTGCCTTTTATATTCTCCAATTTGTTTTCTTACTTTATTATAACTGATTTGGTGTTGGGTTATTATTTTTGAACCGTCATTAATTAATGATGTTTTATTTTGGAATAGGAGGTAAATATTTGTTATAGTGATAAATATGAGAATGTGGGATTATATATGAGTTATTTGAATTGTTTGAATTGAGAATTTGCCTGAATTGCATTAGTATGGTCAATGCAAAATTATGGATTTGGAGCTAGCTTTTGGGAATGATTAGTTGTAGTACTCGGAAGTGTGTGGGATAAGTTATTGCCTCTCTAGTTAAGTGATAAGTTGTGCACGTTATATGGAAAGGAGATTTGAGTATTAAAAAGAAGTAAGTGTACCCTGGGTTGGTTAGCCCGTTATTCGAAAGGCTGGAGAAATTGAGTTTTGAGGTTATTAATGTGTTGGATAAATATGATGATTAGACTAGTGAATTATTAATGGTATATCTAGCTAATGATTTGAGGAATAGAATAAAGAAGCAAGTGTTAGATTTGTTTTATGAATCAAAGGACTTAGATGCATTAAAATTAGAATGTGGGTTAAATTTATTATTTTGAATTTCCGCGTATTAGTTGTCGAGGATAATGGTATAATGAAATTTATCTTGAAGTATATAAAAATTATTTGAGGATTTCAGTGCTATACTCGTTTAGAGAAATTCTTGAGGAGCCGATAGCTTGTTACCAAAGGATTTGTCGAATGACCTTCGCTTGAGGGAAGTCATGGATGAGCAAAATGTTTTAAAGGTTGATTAGCGCTCTTATTTAGAATGTGATGTAATGAGGAATGGTATTGAATTTATGAGGACATAGGTTGTACAATGTTTTTCATGGAAGTCTTTTTAGGTATTGATATTTTGGAAGATAATAGGCTCTCATCAATATCAAGAAGAGGTTAAAAGAGTATGGATTGAGAAGTGTATGTTTTTAGTTTTTACAATTTTCCATTATTTTTCTAGTATCGTTTGTGCTACCATCTTGAGTTACTATTTGACTTGTTGTATGCTTGCGTATTTCTTTAGGATCGGTGTCCCTTAATCAATTTTCTTGATTAAAGCCTTCATATCTCTCATTTAATTGAGCTTCTTCTCTTTGCTTCTTAACATTGATATGTTTCAAGTCCTCGTAATGTCCTTCGATCTTATCTTTGTTTTGATAGCCTTAAACTTTCTATTTTCACTAATCGGTGCGCCTTACCTTTTGATTTCCGTAATGAGTATTATATTTTACAAAATGATTTATGAATGGATTTTGTAAGTGCTATTATTTGGGCAACAATAGGTAAAATATTTTGGTTATTAGTGAGTGTCTTTCATAATGGTATTGAAAGTTAATGATTGAGCGTTGAACTTGTTATATAAACGAGTTTGGTATTTATGAGGCTCCGTTTGGTACTTATGAGGAGAGTTGTTGATCTCAAGGCGTGTGGTTACTTATTGGATGATTCTTGTTGTGAAAATTTAGTGTCCATGTCAATGGTGTATACGTGGTAATGTATGTGAGTTGATGTTATAAGGTTGTATGGTATAACATGGCTAATTTTAGGATATAGTTGTGCTTATTGTGAATTTTATGTTGGTGGTTATAAGTTAGTGATAATCAGGTGAAGTTGGTCTGATTATGTATTATCTTAATTGCGAGTGTAATATTATTGAAGTCTTTAAGGATGAGGTGGACAAGAATGAAACTCAGGAATGAAAGTTTGTGGCTCATTATTGGTTAATGGAATCCCAGTTTTGGAAGTTATGGATAAATAATTTGGAGTACTAATCACAATTAGGTGTTTGATGTATTTATGATTGTGGCATATGGGGATGAGCTTCTAAATCATTAATTTGTGGTGTTTCGATTAGCGATATTTGTGGATGAATTGTTAAACAATAGATAATGATGGAGTCTAACCATTTGTGGTGTTTGGTCATGAAGTAGTTTATGAGGATATTGAAATGTGATGAATTAAGGAAGCTAAATGTTCGTTTGAGTAAATGAATGTGCTTATGGAAATAGATTAAGTTATGAATGTGTGGAATGCCAATGATCATGGTCGTTGAGGAAAATTGTATTACGTTATTGAAAGGTATAAAGTTAATTGCGGTTTATAAAAAAAAGGGGTTTGAGTGCAATTTGGTTGGACTAAAGTGATGTAAGCCTTTTGGGATTTGGCGAGTTGTGGATTATGTAAATGATGTCCAAATTAAGGAATAGGTGTTTTCTTTTGTCAAGAAGCTTTGTAGGAATCAGAGTGCGCAACGAGTACCGTAGTTGTGAGTATTCTTTGTAGCTAGTTGCTGCCCTTTTATTTCGCTTTCTTTTATAAATTCAAGTTTCGAGGACGAAACTTCTTTTTAGGAGGTAGGATTGTAACACCCCGTGTTTTTTATAATAAATTTTATCCGGAAATTACTATTTCATAATATTTAATTACTATTTCTCTTAAATCCGTTCTCGGAGCGTTTTCATTATTCTAAACCTAATTTGTAATTGGATTATCCATCTTGTGAGTTAATGGGTCAAAAGCCCACTTAAATTCTCTTATAAATATAAAAGATTAACCTAGTAACTAGGGGATTAACCTAGTAACTAGGTTGCTCCCTTTGTTTTCTCTTCGTGCTTCCTGGCGCAACCCTCTTCTCCCTCTCTTTTCATTCTTCTCCCTTTAAATCCATTGTTGTGCAACTTTCTTCATCCAAATCAAATATAAATTATATACTTACAATCGTGGCTCTTACCTCTACAATATATTCTATTTATAATATTTTTAAGGTACTCGATTGTATGGGGCTTAGACCTACCTTTAGGGTTTTTATAATAATGGGTAAGTAAGAAGAATAAGAAGAAGATGTCTTTCATTGGGCGTTTTTGAGGAGGATTCGTGTAGGACTTTATTAATGGCACTTTTATGAAGATAAAGATTATTTTTGCGACCTTTATTGCGTAATAAAGGTAACTAGGTGTTTTTCTTTAATTATGTTTATAGAAAGTGAATTATTAACATGATATAATGATTGATTGTATGATTAATTGTTTGTTTGGTTATTTATGTTTATGGTTCCCATGTTTAATTACATTTAATGTTTATGTTCTTATTCTATTTTCAATTTTTCATTTGATGTGGGAACTAGGGTTCAAATCGCGAACCCTAGCGTCGTTGGTGGTGGCGCGGCTGTGGGGTTGCCGTGGCCTAGGGTTTCGGCCTCCTCCTTGTGGGAGAGGCTAGGGTTTGCTTCTGTTGAGGAATTAGGGTTTTGGTTTATATCATTAAGGTTATAGCATATTAAACTATAACTTTACATGTAAGATACCCTGGTTATACCTATTTGAGCTATAACTTTGAAAGTGACGTTATGGTGCGGTGTACTATAACAAAACTCGTTGTAGTGACATGGCGGTTTGTACCGTAGAGTCGACCCCTCGGTGGTGGTGTTATAGAGGACTAACCCGTGACGAAAGAGAGTTATAGTTGATGATACTATAACCTCGCACATATAAGGTTATAACTTGAAGTGCTATAACTTCACTAATGTTGAGTGAAGGTTATCGCTGAAGGTACTATAACTTTGCTGAAGTTAAGTGAAAGTTATAGTTGATGATACTATAACCTGACACGCTTAACTAAGGTTATAGCTGAAGTTACTATAATTTCACTAAAGTTGAGTGAAGGTTATAGTTGAAGTTACTATAACTTCACTAAGGTTAAGTGAAGGTTATAGTTGGTGGTATTATAACATTGGATGTTATATGCTTTTGCGTTTGGTGTTATGGTAATTCGAACTATAACATGACCTTTGAGGTGTAATGTTATAGGTCAAGATACTATAACCTTAGTCATTTTTGCTTGTTTATGTGTAGTGTTATAGTCAGTTGGACTATAACGCGATGTTTGTATATCGTATTGGTTATTCTTATTCCTATATTGTTGGACAGTCGGTTGTCTTGTTCTTGGGTTGAGTCGTGACGTTGTTTACGCATTGTTGGGCAGTCAATAGTATTGTTCCCGAGTTGAGTCGTGATGTTGTTCACGCATTGTTTGGTGCAGTCAGTTATACTGTGTATTTGTTTGTTGTGGTTGTATAGATGACGATAGTATATGTTATATACTATCGGAATGAACTAACTCTACCCTTCGGGGATTCGGTTTTATGGTCTATGTTCGGGGGGTTATCAGAGGCAGTTCGTTATACGCTCTGGACCCCGAGTGTCGTTCGATATACGGTTAATGCATCGAGGGTCTGGCCAGGTCTTAGACATATAGGCAGTGGTTATACGCTATACATAGTACCGCGGATGCAGTTCTTTATACGGTCCACAGTGGATGCAATTTATTATACGGTCCACACTGATGAAGGCAGTTCGTTATACGCTCCATCAGCTATAGGCAGTTTGTTATACGCTCTAGCGGTTAGAGGCAGTTCGTTAATCGCTCTAACGGTGTTCATTCTATTCGTTATGCGTTAATGCTAGCATTGTGCCTTACGTTGATGTGGATCGTGTGCTACTTTGGGTCTTGAATGTATTTATGGTGTAGTGGTTGCATATGGTCTAGGTCTTCAGGATTGAATTCATATAGGTTTTGGTTCCGTCTTTGTAAGATTAGAATGTACGTCATATTGTATAGATTGCTTCACATATCGTTTATGATTATTGTCTGTTGTTATAGACTGTTATTAATTCAGCCTGTTGTAAACATGACTGGGAGAGGACCTAGTTACTCCCGACTGATTGTCGACCCCCATTCTCAAATTGAAGTGGTTGATGCTTGTCTGGATGCTTTGGTTGGAGAGACTTGTGGCGAGGCAAATAAATTGTTTAGGAAGTTAATCTAGTTTGATAATATTAATAATGTATTAGTTTAGTTTTGGATTTGAGTATCGATTCGGATTGGTCAGGTGTTTCCGCCACCTTGACCCTATTCATCTTTGTACTCTGGTGGATTATTTATTATTAAGTTATTTCTTTTGTTTTAAAAATCCGGGTTGTTACATAAGCTGGAAGCTTCACGCCTGCCACCTCGATCTCTTACAAAAAAGAATCTTTAATCGACGATCGTTCGTCATTTCTCAAATTAATTCAACTCCAACACCTCGAGGTAAGCTGTGGGGTTGACGCCTGCCACCTTGTTCTCCTGCAAAGATCAAATGACTCTTCAATTGACGATTGGTCGTCACTTTTCAAATCAAATCAATTTAAACAAAATCTTCAATTGACAATCATTCGCCACTTTTCAAATCAAATCGATTCACACAAAATCTTCAATTGACGATCGTTCGTCACTTTTCAAATCAATTCAAAAACAAACAACAAGAAACAAGCAATGCAGGGACCCACCTTCCGGACATACAATCCATGGGCCCGTCTTTTATCGTCAGAATTTCGCTCGCCACAACAGAGCAAATCCTCGGAATAATTCGATCCTGACAGAGTCTTACGTAGACACGCACCTTAACAGGCTTCAAAACCGTCACATGATGTTATCATCTCAGTGATATGCCATTAATTTAGACAATTCCCCTCTTTATTCTTTTATATTTTGACCTAATTTAATGTGATTTTAGAGTCGGTTTCATTATATTTTGCCCCTTATTCCGCATACTCTCATATTATATATTTTCGTCTCATTTTAAAGGAAATATGCCAAGACAAGGACGAGACGGGATGAGAATCGAGAAACCGTCACAATACAAATACTTGAGGAATACAGAAAAGAAAGAGAATAAAGAAAAAGAAACGGAAAAAGAAAAAGAAAGAAGGAAGAGGAGTAAAGAGAAGGAAGAAGACCCTCCTGGCGGAAAAAGAAACAAATACATGACGGACGACCACCGCCCACCACCGGCATCCACCACACAAACAAAAGCGACGCTGGCCTAGGCCTGGGCAGCCGACTAACCCACCACCCCCACACTTGGCTAAACCGCACAAAGAGGAGAGGGAAGAAGACCCTCCTGGCAGTTGGCCGACGGCCGGTCCACCGGCAGGGAGGCCACCCACAATCGCCAGGAGCCAAGAAATGAGGAAGGAGGAGCATTTACCGATCGGCCGGCAGGGAGTTCTTCACTAAGCCAAATTCCAATTTTCGCACAAACGAAGTCCTGCCTTGGCGCCGGAAATTTTGTTACTTTGTTTATTTTCCTTGTTTTTGAGATTTTTGGAGGATATAATGAGGAAATTTTGTTTTTGAGATTTTTGGAGATTTTTGAGATTTTCATACCACATAAAAAACCATCATATACACTACCATCTTATTTTATAAACCCTAGATTAGAACAGGATATTTCCTAATTAGTCTTTAATCATTTCTAATTAATTATAAGTACTCCTTATTTCTACTTGGTTATTAGTAGATCTAGTCTTTCTCTTAATTTTTATTGAATATTTGGGTTGTAATTGGAAGACAAGAGGAGACTTTTCTTTGATTTTTAATTCAAGTTTCAATCTTTATTACAAGTTTGGTATACTTCTCAACTTTGTTTCATTTACTTGTCATTTAATTAATCTTTCTTCTTTTTTTAATTAGTTTAGATGTTGAGCATGTCTTTCCTTGTTTTTTTAATATCAAAATATTCATCTTTAATGCTTTACCTCATTAATACGTGTGAGTAGTATATTATTAAGGTAGATGGGGGAGTTAGTGTAGGTTTATAGGTTGATTTTGGTGCACACAAGATGTTTGTAGAAATGCTTGAATGAGTAGTTTGAGTATTTCCCATGTTTAATTACTAATTTGAGTGAGAGCTTGACTTGTAATGTACTGTTGTGTGTTTTGAATTTTTAGGGGGAGGTTAGGGCGAGAACCTGATCGAACCTAAGGCAAGGGTCCGGTTCGCACCGAGAGGTGGAGGCTTACCTAGAGACCGTCTTGCATCGAGAGGTGAAGACACTTCTAGACTCACTATTAGAATAGTCTTAAACCCTACCGATCGACCTATACCTATATTAATGAACTCATTCACCTTAGTCTCTCTTAATCCTTGTTTAATCTTTTCTTGCTTCATTGCTAGTTTTAGTTATTACATCTAGCTCATCTTTAGCATTTGAACCTCTCATCTTCGTCCGAATAAGACTATATAAAAACCAAATTCGATAGTCCATCCTACTAACTGTCTTTGGGTTCGACCTCCTTACCTTACTACATTAATTAGTTTGGTTTTGAGCATTATAAGTTTTGTTTAGTCGAGGGCTGCGCGACAACTCCTTCATCAAAATGGCGTCGTTGCCATGGACGGTGTATGGGATTGATTTTGATTTTTGTTTGAGTTTAGGACTAGTTCACTCTTATTGCTTTTGAAAACAAAATGAGAAAAATAGAGGTCTTGAAAATGATTTTTAGTTATCCTCAAGCTCATGATGACCCATTTCATGTGCATTGGGAAAACGTTGAGGAATATATTTATGTTTTTGGTTGGGATGTTGCTGTAAGGTTCATATACCTACACTTAAGACATTCCTTAAGTAAAACTAATTAACTCTTTAATTAGTTACAAGATCTAGTTACATGCTTAAAAATTAAATTGAAATAGAGAAAGAAAAATGTTCTTCACATTGATTATAATTTGAGTATGGGCACAAGTACAAGACACCTTCTTGTACTTGTTCTTGAGCTAGATGATTAGGATGAATTTCCAAAAGCTCCAAGTGTATGAACCCTCCTATCAGTTGCACCTAAACTTACCCTTAGTCTCTTGAATATTGTTATAGTAGAACAACCAACAAGATCCCCTTAAAACGAGTAATAGACACTTACAGTTTCTACTTTAGCAACTCAAGTTCAAGTTCTAATCACAAGTTCTATGAAAGTTCTAAAGTTTCTAAGTGTTTAGTGATTTTTAGTGAGATGTAGAATTAGTTTTGATATGAGATTGATAAGTTAATAAACAAGAGGAAAACATCCCCTTATCTACCCACTAAAGCCGGCACCCTCATGGGGAAGGATGGTTCCCTTTTGCTTTTTGTCTTATCAAAGTTTGTAGGGTGGCTATAGGTATTTAGGCTAGTTATGATTATGCCTAATCTTGATTAGAATGACATTAAAGCCTAAACACTACCCTACACACAAGCCGGTTTTGATGTGTAAAATGGACTCCATTTTACATTTTGTGATTTTGTCATTTGTCACACATGTGACATGTGACATGTGACATGTGACATGTTATCTTATAATATAATTATGTATTTAACTAATTTATGATCACATATAAAATAGGTCATCTCATATTTGGTTGATATGATCTACAACCAATTGTAATTATGATCAACCAATCATGCTTATCTCAAATGTTTCATAAACATTAAGCATTCTAATATTACAATTATATTGATTGAATCTTATTTAATCATATTACAATAATATATATTTCTCACTTGTAAACTTGTTCTGTATAAGGGATTATTTAATCTGTATCAATATACAATTAATTAACTTTCTTGATTAGGGAATCGTCCTTTCGGTGTGACCTCAAGGGATCAATTGATCACCACCGTTATACGACATTAACTTCAAACTCTAGTAAGCCAATCGTTACCGATTAATGTGGATCAGTTGACTATAATGTTAATCATCCCTTTGTATTCTTGTTAATGAGGTTTAATTAAGTGATCGCACTATTGTTGAGGACACTCACTCAAACAATCTCCCACTTGTTCGCAACAAGTGTGCGTCACCAATTCTCTTGTCCTATTTAAATCTCCCACTCAATGCAAGGTGTCTTGCAGGTCGTACTTGCACGTGATCATACCTCGAGTGGTTTCCTCGTTCTGGAGAGTAACTCTCTGACCGGAATTATCTACAAGAGATACCTTCCGAGCGTGGCAACGCATTTCCATCTTACTACTCCTCGAATGGCCTCGAGATATTGGATAACCCTGACAAGGGGTTGGACAATTCCTATCGCACTACTCCCTTTCGTACACTCACAGTCTTTCATGACCCAATAATTGCCCATTCACCCCTTCTTACAGAATGGCTTGAGGCAAAAATCAAAGTCAACCAGAAACTATGCCGACTTGGGCGAATAGTCTCTAGTCTAAAGAATTGACTAAAAAAGAATACTATAGTAGCTCTCGCCACGACCAGGCTTTATGAATTGCCAGAACTCTATAAGCGGTCACTGCCCCACAGAGTGTCCCATACAGTCTGCCTATGTGATCGACTAGTCATCTTGCACTGAAACTATTCAGAAAAGACAACTAAACAATAACAAATTGAGCTAAGATTAAGACACTTGCAAGTGCTCTGTTTCTGTTTGAATTGATTGTTAAAGAACAAGGATAGGACCTTAACCAAAGCACAAAGCCAATGATTGAGGGTTGAACCTTGATCCCAGCACACAGCTAAGGACCCAAGCTCACTTCCAAGCACAAAGCAAAGGAAGTTGTCTCAAGCACACAGCCAAGAGATTGCAACAGAAACAAGGTTTCAGTTTTATGTTTTACTTCAAATCTGATTTGTATTTCATTAGGTGAAGGCCTTATATAGGCAGCAAGGATACATCTCAGACGTTTAGGATACATCTAGGGCCACAAGGGCTTACAACATGAAACAAAATAACAGCTACAAACTTGCAGAATTCTGACATAAAGTAGATAAAGTAGAAAGTAGTTTCTAAAGAGACAATCTTCCTTAATTGTTTGATCAGGTGTGTCTTGGGTGAAGAGTGGACTTTCAAGCTTGGGTTTGTGAACCAAACTGAAGTAGGAAGGCTCCCAAAGATGTGCTGAAGGTACCTCACGCATTGTTTGTTCAAAAGGGGAAGGTTGACAGTGACATATTAACTACTACACCAAAGGCTGAAATCTGGACAGTTTGAAGTTGTCCCTAAGCTAACTCTTTGTGTGTTTGTTTCTTGGAAGGGAAGTCCTGGGGAAAGTTGTAGAGGACCTTCCCAAGACATAGGTTTAGGGATTGGTTAGGCTTGTTTGATTGGCTAAAAGAGGAAGTTTTGACAAAACAGCTAAACTGCTACATGTAAGGCTGTAACTGGACTGGTTCACTTGGGTTGTGTTTTGAGGGGTGTTCTTGACGTTTTCTGAGGAAGGTTTCCTGGACAAAAAGGTAGTAGACCCTCCCTAGTACCATGCCCCATAGTTGGTTTGGAGTCCCTAAGCTTGGAAGTTGCCCTGAGACCCTCCCCAAGGCACTGCTGCTGGCTGAGTTTCCAAAGGTTTTGTTGGCTTCTTTTGTGAGTCTGTTTTGTGGCTTGGTTGGTCTTGTCTCGTGTCATGGCTACCACTGGCTCGTGTCTTGGCTTGCTTGCTTGGGCCTGGGCTATACAAAGCATTAAGATAGCTTTTGACATAGGGTAGGTTTGGCATTGAATCCTGGTTAGGCTGATCATAGGTTGATTGGTCTTGTCTTTGAGCTTGGCATTGAACTCCTGTTTCAACCCCTACTTCTTGAAAAAGATTTGCCCTCAAATCCTCTTCATCCTCAGAGTCTTCTTGATAATGACTTAGGTCTCCCACATTGAATGTCCCATGTACCCCATAATCCCCTGGTAAATCTATCTTGTAAGCATTAGGTCCTACCCTTTCAAGCACTTCAAAAGGACCATCAGCTCTTGGCATGAGTTTGTTTTTCCTCTTCTCTGGGAATCTTTCTTTCCTTAAGTGCAGCCACACCATGTCTCCTGCCTGGAACTCTCTAGCTTTCTTTGGACCTTTGGCTCTTGACTTATACATTTCATTTGTTCTCTCAATCTGTTTCTTGACTTGACTGTGAATCTGCATCATCTGTTGTACTCTTTCTTTGGCATCATAGTTGACTTCTTTCCTTATCACTGGTGCTAGGTCTGTTGGCATTAGAGGATTAGCACCATAAACAACTTCACAAGGGGTCTTACCTGTGCTGTGTGAGGGAGCTCTATTGAATGCAAACTCAGCTTGTGACAGTTTGATATCCCAATCCTTTAATGACTTAGCAATGATACATCTCAAGATTCTTCCTAGAGTTTTGTTAGTAACCTCTGTCTGCCCATCTGTTTGGGGATGGTATGCTGTGCTGAAGAGTAACCTTGAACCTAGGAGCCTCCAGAGTGACCTCCAAAAGTGGCTCATAAACTTAGTATCCCTATCAGACACAATGCTTCTTGGTACCCCATGCAACTTTACTATGTCCTTGAAGTAGAGTTCTGCTACCCCCATGGCATCTTCTGTCTTCTTACAAGCAACAAAATGGGCCATTTTGCTGAACCTATCCACTACCACCATTACTGAGTCTTTGCCCCTTTGTGTCCTAGGCAATGCCACTATGAAATCCATGATGATGTCCTCCCAAGGTTTGTTTGGTACAGGTAGTGGGGTGTAGGGACCTGCATGGAACTGTGACTTGGCTAGTTGACAGGGTTGCACCTTTTGATAGTGTCCTGCACATCACCTAGCATCTTGGGCCAATAGAACTGCTCATGCAATATCTCATAGGTCTTTTGTACCCCAAAGTGCCCTGCAAGTCCATTGCAATGGACCTCCTTGACTAGTAATCCTCTGTAAGGACCTCTAGGTATGCATAGTTTGTTTCCTTGGAAGAGGAATCCATTCTGTGTCAAGTACTTGCTCCCCTTCTTGAGTTTTCCTTCTGCATACACTTCCCATTCCTCCTTGAAGTCTGGATCTTCCATGTAGAGTTCCTTCATGAATTCAAAGCCTAGGACCCTTTGCTCCATGAATGACAACATCACAGATCTCCTAGAAAGAGCATCAGCTACTACATTGTTCTTGCCTTCTATGTACTTGCTTGAAAAGGAGAAGGATTGCAGGAATTCTACCCACTTGGCATGCCTGGGGTTGAGTTTGTGTTGACCATTGATGAACTTTAAAGCCTCATGGTCTGAATGTAGCACAAAAGGCTTAGGTTTTAGGTAATGCCCCCAATGATTCAGAGCTCTCACTATGGCATAAAACTCTTTGTCATAGGTAGAGTAATTCAACCTTGCTCCACTTAGCTTCTCACTGAAATAGGCTATGGGCCTCTTCTCTTGAATCAGTACTGCCCCAACTCCTAACCCACTTGCATCACATTCTACTTCAAACAGTTTGTTAAAGTCAGGTAAGCCTAGTATAGGGGATCTACACAACAGATCCTTAATGGTTTTGAAGGACTTCTCTGCCTTTTCTCCCCAAGTAAACTCTCCTTTCTTCATGCATTCTGTGATAGGAGCCATGATAGAACTGAACCCCTGAATGAACCTTCTATAGAAGGATGCCAACCCATGGAAACTCCTGACCTCTGTCACTGTCTTAGGTGTGGGCCAATCCCTGATTGCCTTAACCTTCTCAGGATCAACAGCTACCCCATCCTTTGATATGATGAACCCAAGGAAATGAACCTCAGGCTGCATGAAAGTGCACTTCTCTAGCTTACCATATAGCTTATTCTTCCTGAGAACCTCACAAAGCAAGTTCAGATGTTGTAGGTGTTCCTTCTTGCTTGAACTGTAGACTAGAATGTCATCAAAGTATACCACAATGAAATTTCCCAAGTAAGGCCTTAAGACTTCTGTCATGAGCCTCATGAAGGTGCTAGGGGCATTGGAGAGCCCAAATGGCATCACTAACCATTCATACAGCCCATGCTTGGTCTTGAAAGCAGTCTTCCACTCATCTCCAGCTCTTATCCTTACTTGATGATACCCTTGCCTTAGATCAATCTTAGTGAACACTTGAGCCCCACTGAGTTCATCCAGAATGTCATTGAGTCTAGGTATAGGGAACCTATACTTAATGGTGATATTGTTAATTGCTCTGCTATCTATACACATCCTCCAAGTTCCATCCTTCTTAGGCACTAGCAGTGCTGGTACAGCACAAGGACTAAGAGACTCCCTGACATACCCTTTGCTAAGCAATTCTCCCACCTGAGATTGCAGCTCTTGTGTTGCCCTGGGGTCACTTCTATAGGCTGGCTTGTTTGGAAGGACAGCCCCAGGTACTAGATCAATGTGGTGCTCAATTCCCCTTAGTGGGGGTAATCCACTAGGTAGTTCAGCAGGGAAAACATCCTCATAGGTTTTCAGCAAGGCTTGTACTTCCTTAGGCACTTGGTTAGACCCTTCCCCTACCTCCTTGGTGAGGAGGACATAGACTGGCCTAAGATCATTTAACTCTTGCTCCATCTCTGCTTCACTTAACAGCAGAACTTCCTTAGCAGCTTCAGTTAAGAGTGGAGGGTTCCCTTTCAGGATAGGGGGTAAAGGAGCTAAGATGATTTTCTTCTTCCCAAACCTAAAAGAGTAAGTATTGTCCCTTCCCTGATGGACAGCATCCCTATCAAACTCCCAGGGCCTCCCTAATAGGAGGTGACAAGCATCCATAGGCAATACATCACACAAGGCCTCATCAGCATATCCTTTCCCAATAGAAAATGGAACAACACATTGTTGATCTACTCTAACTTCAGCCCCCTTGTTCAGCCACCTAAGCTTGTAAGGTTGAGGGTGGTCTTTGGTGGGCAATGTTAGTTTATCCACCATTGTCTTAGAGGCTACATTGGTGCAACTCCCTCCATCCACAATCAGATTACACACCCTCCCTTTTATGGTGCACCTAGTTCTAAAGATCTGGTGTCTTTGATCTTCTTCTAAGGGTTGGGGTTGTGTGTGCATCACCCTCCAAGTCACCAGACTTAACCCAGCATCAGGTTCTATCAACTCCTCACTAGCCTCTATCTCAGGCTCTTCCATCTCCTCATCACAGACCAACACCTCATCATCCCCCCAATGGATTACCTCTAGAGTGCTCAGAGCTCTTTTAGATGGACATTCTCTAGCAAAATGTCCATATCCTTGACATTGAAAACACTTTTTGAGGGGGGTAGTCTTCCTTTGGCCTGCCTCAACAACCTTGCTTTTATCAGGGTTAAAAGGAGTCTTAGTAGGAGCCACAGGTTCTCCCATTTTAATTCCTACAAAAGGTTTGTAGTTAGGTGTTCTAGCAGGAGTTTTAGAGACACTGGCTTTCCCTTTCCCCAACTTTTCTACTCTTAAGGACAAGTTGACAGCTTCCTCAAAGGAGTATATGTTTTGCAGCCTAACTTTACTAGCTATCCTCTCATCCAAGCCTTCTAAAAACCTTGCTATCTTTTGCTCAGATTTCTCAACAACCTCACATTGCAATGTAAGTTGTTCAAAGTCTCTTAAATAAGATTCTACAGGTCTTTGGTCTTGTTTAAGGTGAGTGAGCTTAATGAACATGTCCTGAGTGTAGTCCCTAGAGACAAACTTAGCTCTCATTTTCTTTTTCAGTTTGAGCCATGACTTAACAGGTTCTTTCCCTTCCCTAACCCTCAAGGTTTTTATGTTTTCATACCACAGTGAGGCATAGCCTTTTAGTTTCATGATAGCAACCTTAAAAGCCTTTCTATCAGTGTATCCTTTAAACTCAAAGACTCTTTCTACAGACCTTAGCCAATCTAAGAAATCATCAGGGTTCAAGCTACCTAGAAAGTCAGGAATCTCTACCTTGATATCTTTGTCTTGGTGTCTGAGAAGACTGTGATCTGAGCCATCTGAATCTGACATTTCAAACTGATCTACAGGTTGTCTCCTCCTTACTCCACCTTGTGGGAAAGGTGCTCCTCTTCCTCGACCTCTGCCTCCCCTTGTATCATTGTTCTGTTGGCCCTCAAGGAGTTCATTGACAGATCTAGAGACCTCCATTACAGTTCTGACAAGATCTTGAACTGTGTTTTCAAGACCTGTGATTCTCTCTTCACTCATGGTTGTATTTTGTGTTTTTAATGTAGTTAGGTAGATGAACTCACAAACCAAAGCTCTGATAACCAATTTGCACTGAAACTATTCAGAAAAGACAACTAAACAATGACAAATTGAGCTAAGATTAAGACACTTGCAAGTACTCTGTTTCTGTTTGAATTGATTGTTAAAGAACAAGGATAGGACCTTAACCAAAGCACAAAGCCAATGGTTGAGGGTTGAACCTTGATCCCAGCACACAGCTAAGGACCCAAGCTCACTTCCAAGCACAAAGCAAAGGAATTTGTCTCAAGCACACAGCCAAGAGATTGCAACAGAAACAAGGTTTCAGTTTTATGTTTTACTTCAAATCTGATTTGTATTTCATTAGGTGAAGGCCTTATATAGGCAGCAAGGGATACATCTCAGACATTTAGGATACATCTAGGGCCACAAGGGCTTACAACATGAAACAAAATAACAGCTACAAACTTGCAGAATTCTGACATAAAGTAGATAAAGTAGAAAGTAGTTTCTAAAGAGACAATCTTCCTTAATTGTTTGATCAGGTGTGTCTTGGGTGAAGAGTGAACTTTCAAGCTTGGGTTTGTGAACCAAACTGAAGTAGGAAGGCTCCCAAATATGTGCTGAAGGTACCTCACGCATTGCTTGTTCAAAAGGGGAAGGTTGACAGTGACATATTAACTACTGCACAAAAGGCTGAAATCTGGACAGTTTGAAGTTGTCCCTAAGCTAACTCTTTGTGTGTTTGTTTCTTGGAAGGGAAGTCCTGGGGAAAGTTGTAGAGGACCTTCCCAAGACATAGGTTTGGGGGTTGGTTAGGCTTGTTTGATTGGCTAAAAGAGGAAAGTTTGACAAAACAGCTAAACTGCTACATGTAAGGCTGTAACTGGACTGGTTCACTTGGGTTGTGTTTTGAGGGGTGTTCTTGACGTTTTCTGAGGAAGGTTTCCTGGACAAAAAGGTAGTAGACCCTCCCTAGTACCATGCCCCATAGTTGGTTTGGAGTCCCTAAGCTTGGAAGTTGCCCTGAGACCCTCCCCAAGGCACTGCTGCTGGCTGAGTTTCCAAAGGTTTTGTTGGCTTCTTTTGTGAGTCTGTTTTGTGGCTTGGTTGGTATTGGCTCGTGTCATGGCTACCACTGGCTCGTGTCTTGGCTTTCTTGCTTGGGCCTGGGCTATACAAAGCATTAAGATAGCTTTTGACATAGGGTAGGTTTGGCATTGAATCCTGGTTAGGCTGATCATAGGTTGATTGGTCTTGTCTTTGAGCATGGCATTGAACTCCTGTTGCACATCTCATATGACTCTATGGCATTTGAACTTGGCATCAATTGCATCACACTCTAGTCACTTCGAGACGTCACCTCATGTAAGCAACTAGGGGCCAATGCTATGTTAATCTAGTTCACTTTAATAGGGTTCAAAGTTGCCACTACAACCTATTTGGATATAACAAAGCACAAAAATGAGTTTTATAAACTCAAACGATAAATGTGATTATCTTATATGAACAATCAACACAATGTTATTGCTTCATATCATATAATCTAAAGTATACACGTTCCATGACAGTTCATGGTCATCTCGTCTAAATGCAATAAAATCTTCGATGATGGATATACTATGTATCCACTTGTTCCAACTTTAGAATTGCTTTTTCTTTCCATTATCGTTATTCCAAATAACATGAATTTATCTAAGTACATCACTAAATCTCTATCTAGTGTTGGGCTCTTTAATCTTAAAATATGCTCCCACTTCTTATCATGATAACCACGTGATGGGTATCTTGGTGGAAGGGTCTACTTATTAGATCCTTGTAATCCACCTCATCCTCATGATTATGTACTAAGACTCTATTTGTAGAATTTTCAATGATTGACACTTCAATCATCCCTTTTTATTTATTCGCTTTTATAACAAAAATTAGCCTTGGATTTTGTCAGATCCTTTACAGGTTTAGAATCTTGGGTTCGTGTGACACTTAACACGCAACTAAGTTATTATTACCAAACATAAGAATAAACTCATAGTTCTCCTCGAGAATCTCATGAACATTTTTGAAGGCTATCCAATGACTCTCATGTGGATTACTTGTTATCAACTTGTCATGCTCCAAGTATACAACTTATCAAGGTATGTGCATATCTTGGCATATATGATTGGCCTAATGGCAGAAACATTAGCAATCATGTGTATCCTCTCTCATCTATCACTATAGATTTTGGATACCTACTCCAAGCCTTTCATCTAGACATGATTTCCCAAACACTCCTCCACGGAAGGCATTGTTACTTCATCATTCCCAATGACCAATATGTCTCCTACATACGAGACATGGGAGATATTCTTGCCTCAGATACAATATACTTCTTCCAAGTCTTTCATCTAGAAATGATTTCCTGAACATTCCTCCACGGAAGGTAATGTTAGTACATCATTTCTAATGACTAATATATCTCATACATACAAGACATGGAAGATATTTTGCTCCCACTAATCTTTATGTGCATACATGATGATTTTTCACTCCCACTAATCCTCATGTCTACACATGAAAGATCTAGCTCCCACTTAACTACATGCATAAACATAGCCCTTCGACAATTCGAGGAAACCATTCTCTCTTGTTATGCTTTGAATGTTCTCTTAGGATCACACTTTGATCTCCTATGTTTTGTACAACAACTTGTCTACTTCTAAATGCCCATTTAGAAAGGTAACTTTTAACAACTCTTTGTCATTTGTCATACATATTTGTGGTGTAGATGCAATTTTCTTGGATCTCAAAGATGGTTATATTTTAACTTATATATAATACTTTACAATAAAGTTTTATTCACCTTGGGGAGGTCCAAACCTACCCAAGTGATTCACTTATATAGAATCCATCTTAGACAACATGGCTCTTATGTAACAAATTTAAATTTAGAATAATGAAAACCGCCAACCCATAGATCATAGTCTTATCACTTTCAAAAAGTAGATATTTTTACTATAAGCTTCTGACCTTGGATGACACAAGAACATTTTCTATTATCTTTGTTTGTGGAATATTTTCTCCCACTCTATCCTTTAGTAAATACGCTTATTTACGTGAAGGATAGCACCATGAGGCACAAACAGTTTTGTTTCTTTAGGTGTAAATGAGAAAATTCTTGTATGGATAGCTTCATGAGCTCTATTCCTTAGTCACGAACAACTTTGTTCTCTAGGTATAAGTGGGGTACAATGCTCTTATTAACTCTTATTAACTTTGAGCGATCTATAGTAGACTTATTTGTTTAGACTTTAGTATTCTAGCTTCTCTATAGACTCACTCTATTTAAGCAAAATACTTGGACTCTTTTCCATGTCTTGAACAAATTTAGGATTCTTAACCCTTTCATAGCTAGTATGGAGTCTAGTTGGCGTTTTAAAGATCTTATCTTGGGTTTTATATGGATTGTAAATCTCCAAGTGTGAGTTCGTCAACACACTTTGACTTATGCAATTGACCTTTCTTATCCCAAATAATTTGTGACGTCTTGTCACAATGCCAAAGTGACAATCCCATTCTTAACTTTGGTTATTCATAATGATCAAATCATTATATTCCTTTTAAGGTCAATTTAGTCATTTTAATTTATGTTTCATGATACTAACATTGCATGATGAAAAGGTTTAAGAACATTAAAATAAATTCCATAGATATAATGACTTGGGTTGAAAGCCAAGTCACAATCAAAATACAACCATTGTTTAAAGGAATTCAAAATACTTTCCATGTCAAAACATGGAAATAGCAAAATAATCAAAATGCAATTACAAAATTAGAAGACAAATAGCAAAATATTGCCAAGCCCATCATAGGTCTCCTCTACGTGGTGGCTACCCTAGTTTCCTCGTAGATCCTTCTAGGCTTGCTTTGCCTTGTCCTTCTTCTCATGCCCTAAATGTGATCAAAAAGGGTGGTGAGAATCACAACTCGTATCAAAATACCAAAGTTGAGATGAGTATCAATAACAAAAACTTTGGGAAGAACCATTACCAACTGGAAGAACTCGTCCAGCTTTGATGTCTCCCAAGTACTTGGAGCAATTACGCTTCCAATGGCCCGTGCCATTACAATAATGGCACTTGTCCTCGGTCACGACTCCCTTCTTGCTTTGGAAGAGCCATTCATAATAGCATTTCCTTTGTCTTGATTGGAGTGAATGGGCTTGCTACCCTTGTTCCCTTTGCCTCCAGTTTTCTTGAACTTCGCCTTACTCTTGACATTGATGTTCAAAACATCCTTACTTGAGCTAGCTTGAAAACCCATGTCACGTTCGTCTTGCACAAGCATCTTGTGCAACTCATGAACCGTGACCGTGGCATTTTGCATGTTGAAGTTCACCCTAAAGTTGACAAAGCCTTTGATCTTACTTAGGGAGTGAAGTATGCGGTTAATGATGAGAGGCTCGGGAATCTCTATTCCTTGCTCTTTAAGCACCTCCATGTACTCAATCATTTTGAGCACGTGAGGGCTAACACTATGACCCTCTTTCATATTGAGGTCGAAAAATTGGGACGCGGCTTCGTATTGCAAAATTCTTGGAGCTCGTGAAAACATGGTCACGATCTTAGAATGGATATCATATGCGGCTGCCATCTTTATGGCATTACGTTGAAGCTCGCTATCCATCGAAAAGATCAAGACATTCTTTATCGCCGCCGACTCTTAGTGGTAGGCCTCATAGGCCTCCCTAGTGGCGTTCGATGACCTCGCATTTGGAGTGGGAGGGGCCGCCTCGGTTAGGTAACTAAGCTTACCGTCACCTTCGGCAGCTAGGCGTAGTTGCCCATTCCAATCCGTGAAGTTTGAACCATTCTTTTCAAGTTTACAACGATCCGTGAAGGATCTTAGCCAGGATACGGTGGTGAGGGGTGGAGGTCGAACCTCGTTATTGTTGTTTTCCGACATTGCGAATTAAAATAAGTTGGACTACAAAATAGAAAATGAAAGAAACATCAACATTTATCGTTTTTTAATATATTTGTAAACATTTTAAACAAGCTTGACATTTATATAATGACCTCTATCCAATTACATAAATGATTCCAAGACCCAAATCCTATATTAACTCGGGTTTATGTAAGCCACGGACTCCACGACCTTTATTAATATTACTTGGTGGGTTAACTCTTTAACCGATTCTACAATTAGAATTCTTGGTCGATGAAATACTTTATTATCATCTTTAGCCCGGAACACATTGGCCACGAGCCCTAATCTTTCCGTTGAGTTCAACCAAATTTCGATGCAATAACGATTTATTGGCCCCCTTACCCAACGTAATAAGTTTAGCACTTCGGTAAGCCGAACCTACTTCCTTACGAAATTGGGATTCATGGGTTCTACTATTTGTTAAGGCTAAGTCTCAATTATCAAAATAGAGGTCAAGTCAATTTATATTATCTATCTCCTTTTAAGTGAACTAAATAGGTGAACTATCGATAATTGTAATTGACGCAGTCGATTGACTCAATAAAATGCATGTGTTGTTTAAGTGGCGATTTGGCATGCATGCAACATATAAATACAAATGCAAGCATAAAATAAATTCCTAGTATGACCTTCCTAAAATAATAGAAAATCAAATTAACTGTTACAAATTCGAAAACCAACTCCTTGGTCCCTTGAATTTCATTTGCACGCCTCTCAAGACACCGTCTTCATTTTGGAACGCCTTTCCAAATGACACCGTCTTTAGGAAACTCCGGGATTACAAATAATATAATAAAATTACAACGCTTTTCTATTATAAATTTGCAAAATAAAATGAAATCATACAATAAAAATGATACAATATCACATTAAAATACAACCGAATCAATATTCCCATACATTTCGGGTAATATCGATTAAAAACTAAGGCCATACTAAGACAAATTAAATAAATCCAAAAATTACATAAATCAAAATGACATTCATTCATTCAAAATGCAGCATAATTATATGTAAACTCATGCAATAAAAAATGTGCCAAATCGCCCTAATAACCTTATATCGTATATAAACCCGGTTTTATGGAAATGCGTGATAATAACCAATTAAAATAACAAATTAATACTTAAATCAAATTTAAGTCCAATTTAATTAACCTAAATGTTTTAGGACTCAAAAATTAGTCTCCGCTAATTATTTGACAATAATTCAACTTGGTTTTGCATTATTGCTCGGTTTTGACCCTATTTAACATAACTTTTATGTAAAAATTCCAAATTAAATTACAATAATTCATAAATTTGAAAAATAATATTTTGAATATTCTGGAACATTTGCAGGAACATCTACATGTAAAAATTTAGGTCAAAAATTTTAGAATCATTTTAGAGAAAAATATAGTTGCCATTAATCGATTTTATCAAATAAAATACTAAAACCACATGAAATTTAATCTAATTAATTTTCAACTTATACATCTGATATTTTCAATATTTATGAAACATATGATAACTTCTTTCTCAAGCCAAAAATTCATTTTAGCTATTTATGCCAAAATAATCACTATTTATGCCTTTTTAACTATAAAAAATCATAAATCATGCAAAATAAATCATATTTATCTCAAATTTTAGATAAAGTAGGTAAACTTTGTATGTGATATTATACTAAAATTTCATGTCCATATTCAAAATTTAAATATTTTTAGTCATAAAATGTTCATTTTACTCATTAAAATGGATTTATTTAACTAAAAATCATTAAATAAAGTAATAATATTTCATAAATCATCAAAATGACCTAAAATAATTTTAAGACCAGAAGGTATTTCATGCTCAAAATTTCGTGACTTTATCATATGAATCACAAATTAACTAGTTTTATTTTGTTACTATAACTCGTAAAAACTTCATAAAATCGATTGCATGCAACATCCTATGCCCTGATACCAATTGTAAGGTTCATATACCTACACTTAAGACATTTTTTAAGTAAAACTAATTAACTCTTTAATTAGTTACAAGATCTAGTTACATGCTTATAAATTAAATTGAAATAGAGAGAGAAAAAGGTTCCACACATTGATTATAATTTGAGTATGGGCACAAGTACAAGACACCTTCTTGTACTTGTTCTTGAGCTAGATGATTAGGATGAATTTCCAAAAGCTCCAAGAGTAGGAACCCTCCTATAACTTGCACCTAGACTTACCCTTTATCTCTTAAATATTGTTATACTAGAACAACAAACAAGATCCCCTTAAAACGAGTACTAGACACTTGAAGTTTCTACTTTAGAAACTCAAGTTCAAGTTCTAATCACAAGTTTTATGAAACTTCTAAAGTTTCTAAGTGTTTAGTGATTTTTAGTGAGATGTAGAATTAGTTTTGAGTTGAGATTGACAAGTGAATAAACAAGAGGAAAACATCCCCTTATCTACCCACTAAAGTCGGCACCCTCATGAGGAAGGATGGTTCCCTTTTGCTTTTTGCCTTATCAATGTTTGTAGGGTGGCTATAGGTATTTAGTCTAGTGATGATTATGCCTAATCTTGATTAGAACAACATTAAAGTCTAAACACTACCCTACACACAAGCAAGCCGGTTTTGATGTTTAAAATGGACTCCATTTTACATTTTGTGATTTTGTCATTTGTCACACATGTGACATGTGACATGTTATCTTATAATATAATTATGTATTTAACTAAATTAAATACAATTTCATGTCAAATAAATTAAACTTAAAATTTTAAGTAATAATTTATGATCACATATAAAATGAGTCATCTCACATTTGGTTGATATGATCTACAACCAATTGTAATTATGATCAACCAATCATGATTATCTCAAATGTTTCATAAACATTAAGCATTCTAATATAACAATTATATTTATTGAATCTTATTTAATCATATTACAATAAGATATATTTCTCACTTGTAAACTTATTCTATCTAAGGGATTAATTAATATGTATCAATATACAATTAATTAACTTTCTTGATTAGGGAATCGTCCTTTCGGTGTGACCTCAAGGGATCAACTGATCACCACCGTCATACGACAGTACCGTCATACTCTAGTAAGCCAATCGTTACCGATTAATGTAGATCAGTTTACTATAATGTTAATCATCCCTTTTTATTCTTGTTAATGAGGTTTAATTAAGTGATCGCACTATTGTTGAGGACACTCACATCAACAGTTGAAAGATGGGAATTTGGTCATATAATCTATGATAGGGTTGTTGATAATGTAACACCCGGAAATGTACCCTATTTTTCTAGTAGAAATATTTTACGAAACCTTTTCAGCAAATTTAAGTTTTAATTTAGAATTTAATGTTTCGAGTCGAATTTAGAATTTCCGAGTTCGTATTTGGAATTTCCGCGAGATTCCATGAGAATCCCGTCTTAAGCCGAGTTTGACTTTTATTGACTTTTTCCCTTTATATTCCTCTCACTCCCTTTAACCTATTTCTTACTCAAACACAAACAAAACATTTCTTCCTCTTTAAGAAATCCCAAACCCTTGCCTCCATAGCTTTTTCGATCTTTGAATCATCCTAGCTCTTTCGTTACTTGCTAGAATTCACGTAAGTTCGTCTCATTCTTCTCCTCTTACCTTCCTCTATCCGTATTGATATTAAAATCATCGTCTTTCTCGCTTTTCAAACTTTCCGTCTTTCTCAAGATGAATTTTATTCATCTTTTATGATCTATTTGTAGGTGGTGACCTCCAAGATCCCGACAAAGACTATTTCCTTATTGAAGAGGAGCTTGGCGATTAGTAAAGACGCTTAAAGGTAACGGTGAAGGGTTACTCGATATCATTTACGTGTTTTATGTGATTTCTAGGATAGAAACCGTGTTTAGATTATGGTTAGTAAACTTATGACTTGTATTATTGTTGATGGATGTTGTTTATTGAGTATTCACATGAGAATTGATGAATTAGAATGATAGTCGTTAATTATCAAAAGTCGATCCTTGATGAAACAAGGCATTTTCGTGTGAATTGGACCCCAACCGGTCGACCGGCAGCCGGTCAGACCACCGGCTGGGGCACCTGCTGTATATTTTGGCATTTTTACGTGATTTTGGAATATGAGGTTGGGCTCAGCCGGTCGACCGGCAGCCGGTCAGACCACCGGCTGAGACACCCCCTTCTTTCTTCCTTGTTTTCAATTGACCCTTTGGTCCCAGTCGGTTGACCGGCAGCCGGTCAGCCTGACCGGCTGGGACACACTAATGTTTGAAGTTGGTTTTCGTATGAGGCATTGGCCTGAGCCGGTGGACCGGCAGCCGGTCAGCCTAACCGGCTGGCACCTGCTGGAGTTCTTTGAGATTTTTGTTTACGGATTTTATTTATAATAATTCCGATCGTTCGTTTATCGTAAAATTTTACGTAGTGACTTATAATATTAATGTTTTGAATATATGACATTTCATTCGCTTGTATCACATGTTTTGTGACGGTTTTTGGTATGTCCCCACTTTGAGTCGGTTTTACAAATGATACGGTTTGAGCACTATTTTGTCTTGTGCTTTGTACTCTCATTCCCTTGGCTACCTTCCCGTTCGTAAGGCTGGAATGTCGGAACGGAGAGGTATCCTACTGCTTAAATGCATGTGTAGTCGGCATACGACGACGTTGTTGGGAGTTGAACGCATTGCGTTGATCGACCCGGCCGTCAAATGTTGTGTAGTTGCGAGGTGGTGTTATTTGCATGTAGCGTACCGCTTGTTATGTGGCTAGAGCTCTTTTCCGCCTTTTCGTGAATGTTTGCTACCGAATTTGGGGTACTCGGCG